>VYZQ01063786.1:13649-34180 GCA_013400655.1 Mystacornis crossleyi
CCCCCAGTAAAACTCGCATGGGCTTACACAGGCAGTGTAGCCATGTCGCTGAGACCAGAGTCTGGCTCCGGTGCCAGAAGTGAGGAGCTCACACTGAACTTCAGTTGTTTTAGCTGCTGTTGTTACAGCTTCCAAAGAGGTTATAAGAGAGAGTGAAAATTACAAAATGATATAAAACACAAAATATATCTGGCTACAGATAGGAATNTTCAAATTTATAAAGACAGCTAGAGGGATTCCTGTAACAAGATCCTGGGATGAAGCCCACAGCTCAATTCTATGTATGAATGTAATTTTCCTAACTTCTGGTTTTTTAAAAATTGTTTCAAACACAAAAGCCCAACCCTAAAAATTTTGAAGTGTTTGCTGGAAACGTGCAAAGCACCTCCAATCCAATCTGGCTCAGCTGCTCACAAGCTCAGTCTGGATTCAGGAACTGGGTACTGTGCAGTAGCTGGATATTTCTATAACGAAAGCCTGCTGTGGAAATACTGTACTGAGAGATTCTTTAATCAAAATAATGTTTTAAGGTTTCCTTTGCATGTTTGCAAATTAAAATTATTAACCTCTTAGTAAAACTTAAAGGAAGGTAGATATGTAGCCCCTTGGATTTTATAAATTTTAATATTAATTTTAGCACTATAAATGAAGATTATTTCATATTCTAGGATGGTGGAAGAAAATGCTGGGGTTTTTTTAAGTGAAAAGAAGTAAAATATGGGCATGAAGATCTGTATCTGCTAATCAGGTTTCTGGCTGCTTGAGATCTAACTTAGTGTTGTTTTCGCTGCAATGTTTACTGGAACACCATTAAGAAATCCACTCAATGCCTTTGATTAAGGGCAGTCAGACACCAGCAGCAACATTTCTCATTTTTCCAATGATTTAAGTGAAAAAATAAAGGTTCACTGAACAGGGTGGAATTACCAGACTTCAGGATTTTTCCCCTCCTTTCAAGTAGGGGCTGTGATCATATTTTCTGTTTTCAGCAATCTTAGATTAATGAATAATCTTTGCGCACCAAGGACTATACTCTGGGTATTTCCTTCCCTGCTGACCGTGTCGTCTGGTGTGTTTATGCAGTCCTGCTGTGACTTGCTCACATGCTGGATAAACAGAGTTTTTTCTCCTTTTCTTTCTTCACTCTCCTTGTCTTTGAACCGTCCCTTTAACTTGACTGGAGCCATGTCATGGATCTACACATACCTGTAGGAGAGCTTGGTGCTGGATTATAACGTTGCCATGTCTGGTACTGGTGACACCTTTTCCCACCCACATTTGTAACAAATTCAGGGGGCAAGTAAATGGTTCATGACAGTGAATCTTGTTCACAAGCATCTTGTCTCTGAGAATGGGTAATAGTTTGGCTGTAAGTTTAGGAGAAATTAGCTCCTAAACTCAAGACTGAACCAAATCCCAAAACCATAGGAGTGGAAAACACTTTGGACTGTTGCCATTTTTGAAAGGAAGAATATGGGTCAGTGTTCATGCTTCAGGATAGATTGGACAGATACTGTATGCTAGGAGGAAGTATGCTTGTAAAGGATTTTCCATAGTTATAAGCTAAGCATAAAAAATAAAGTTATTCTACCCTACAGCATTATAAATTCAGCTGCTTGGAGAAACTCTAAACCGGTGACACTGGTCATGCAAGTTGCCTCGTCATGTTCTGTATTTCTAAATTATTAAAAAATGCCACAGAAGGAGAGATTGTCAGGTTATTTAGAGTAAAACAATTATCTTAGCATTTTTTCCCCTTGCTCCCGAGGCTCCTTCCTGTCTTTGGGTTAATCACGTTTTTAAGTTTAAGAAACTGATTGTGACAGATGGCTCCCATGCAGTTGTGCATGTGGATGTGTGTGCACACAGATGCTCATGGACCTCTGAAGCATGTAAGGAAATGTGATTTTTGCGTTGCCTACTTTACTCGATTAAGAAATGCCAAACCAAGCCAGCATCAGTTGGACGTTATTTTTACAGCTATATCATAACACGGGTGAATGCGATTAGCAGAGAAGGTGTTAGTTCAGGAACTTGAAGGCTATGAATTTTTTGTGCAGCAAAGACAGAGTATAAGGACCAGAAAGCAAAGTTGTCCCTCACTGACTTGCTGCTTGTTTTAACTTCCTTTAGGGACTTAGGAGAGCCTGACAGACTTCTTCCTTTTCAAGCTACACCAGGTGTGTCTTTGTGGCAAGTTTGCTGGCAAATATATTCTAAGAGGTAGGTTTTGTAGTGCCTGGAAATAACTGGCAAGGAATGGAGTAAATATCATGCTAAAACACTGCTGTGCGGGGCTGTTGGCTAATTTGTTAAAGATTTTGGTCACAGCTGGACAAGCAAATCAGGTTTTGTTACTTTAACTGGGAAGCAAGAGATTCACTCTCCAGACCATCCTGTTCCTTGGTGAGGGTGGGGCTTCTTGTTTTGAGCCTAACAGTGAAGTGAGGGAACAAGACTATGCATTAATAATGGGGATAAAGAAGGACCTCTAGCCTTGCCTGGGAATTTGATGGCTACAGTTTGATAGGAGTGATTTTCTTAAACTTCAGGGCTGGATTTTTAGCTGTGTTTCAGAGTTTAGAAAGATAGTAATTTTGATTGGGAAATGGACTCACAGAGTTGTCCCAGCTCTCTCAGTGGCCCTCCCTTTTCCCCAAGAGCCTCTTTTCCCCTAGCATTATTTCACCAGTTAAATTTTAATTTAAATTTAGGACCTGATCTTCCTCTGGTAAAGTAAAGGGAGGCTTAGCACTGACATGCAGCCAGAAACCCTGTGTTTTGCAGCAGCATGTCTTATAAATATTTGCATGTAATAAATAGTTATTTGTGTATCTTTAATTAACATGCAATGTGCCTTTATTAATTGTAATTTCAGGATACAAAAACTGTTCCCAGGATTTGTGTTACCTTTTTAATCCATCTGTGTAAAGCAGGTGCTTGTGCTTAAGTCCAGGGTGGTCCCAGAAGATATCTTTCATTTTACATCACAACGAGTTATACAGATCTCAATATTCAGGTTCTTTGCTAGGTTTTATTTATTGAATACTATTGCTGATATTACCCACTGCACCAAGTTTGGCTGAGTTCATTCTGGTAATGACATTGTGAAAGACAGATAGAAATAGGGCCAACAAGCTCTGTCAAGCCTGCACAGGATGGTTTGTGCTCCTAGTCCAGACCTACCAAACACAAATGTGGGTAATCTCAGTCCAAGGCAGGAACCAACACACCCAGTGCATGTGACAAACTTACACTGATGGGTGTTACTTGCTTGTTGTCTTACCAAATATTTTTCAATACTTGGTAGAAATATTTTCTGAGTGGGATGAGAACATGCAATTACATTTATTTAAAGCTTTCAAAAGCCCTGTCCTTCACGAAATAAAACTCATATTTAAAAAAATAATAAGGAAAAGGGGTTTTTTAAATAGGTTTGGGGATTTTTTTCACAAGCTACTTTCTTCATGAGTCTTAGAAAATCACTTTCTACACAAAATTTTTATCTTAAAAATAACTCTCTGACTTCATTCTGACAGAAACATCCTCTAGAGTGAACCAGGCTTCTTCAGGAAGGAAAGGAGTGTGTTGGAGGGGAAAAAAACACTTCCTGGAAAAGGCTGATCAGTATAAAAGGGAAATGTTTAGCAGCATCTGCAATAATTTTGAGGAAAAACTGAAGTAATCCAAATGTGTAAGACATTTTTCAGCAACAGGAAAGCACATTATTTTCCTCATCGTGTACCGTGTACTTTGTTCTTCTCCCCTGGGGGAGCTGCTTTCCTTTTTTTTTTTTTTTTTTTTTTTTTCCACTGAAACTTAAAAGGTTTGAGAAGGAAAAAATAAAACTGGCATGAGTTATAAATTGAAAATACACACATAGGACAACATCCTTCATCTTTGCTTTTCACTTTACTGTACTGACCTTAATCAGCACGCTAAGCATGTCTGCGTTATGCATCCCTGTATTCCCCCAGCCTGTGGGTACCCCGGCAGCTTTGTATTCCCTGTTCCTCAGGATCTGTGAGGTAGCTGGTGACAGTGGAGGTGGCACCTGCAAGTTTGCTGTGCACACAGGCACCTCTGCCACTGCAGCGAGGTCTCACGCTTGAGTTCCAGCCTTAGGAGGTCTCTCCTTGATCGCCACCTCCAGGGAGGAGGAAAAGAGGCAGCAGGGCCCGACAACGGGGCCAAGCCCACATGGGGCGGTGGAGATCTTAGCTGCTCCCCGAGGGGTGGGAGCACCTTCGCTGCACTGGGTGAAGTGCACCTCCACCTGCTGAGGAATGTCAGCTGTACGGAACAGGGAGAAGGCAGGGGAATGGAAACGATGAAAGAAAAAGGAGACTGAGAGTCTGAGCAGCGCTGACATTGCTTTTGGCCATGAACTCTGGAAAAGCTAGAGGTGAAAAACTCCACTCTAGTGATGTGATTTCCTTTGAGCGGTGGCCTGGAGTGCAGTCTTAAGGAAGTCGCTTAATCTCCAGACCTCGGCTGCTTCTTCCCACTGCTGGCCTTTTCTGCTGCCTCTGCTCTGGTTGCAGATCCCGTGGGAGCCAAGCAGCCACACCCAGCATACCTAGGACAAGTTGCAAGGGTGGTTCTGGATCCTGCCAAACCTATAAATAAACCTGTGCTTAAAGAAGTGCTTCAAAAGATGTACTTTAGAAATCTGAAGGGAGTAGCCAATGTTCTCTCTGAGTGCTTCTGAGTTTGTGCCCAAAAGGGCTTGGTATTTGACTCTGCTGCTCTGGTTGTGGTTTAGTTTTTGTCGTCTAATCCTACTCTTTTCATACAGGAACTGAAAACTGCCCAAAGACATATTTTTGAAAGCACACTATAATCATGCTCTTCTGGTTTCTATCACACCCTTGAAGGGACATTTTCTGATCTCACTCACACCCTGGCAAGCAGGAAGGGTTTGCTGTGGCTTTGTATGCTGAAGCAGAGAGATCAGGAGGGAGATGAAAACCACAACTGTTTGTTATGCAGAACATGGTTATTTTGGTGTCTTGCCAGTCATGCCGGAGTATCAACAGATGCTGCATATGTGATTAGAGCCTATGCAGGTAAACAGAAGGAAACTATGAGGGTTATGATATGGCTGCAGTCTCTAGTTTTTGGTTAAATTGCTAGAACCCTAAATAAAACCCACTCACCTGAAAATATCTTGTATTTGCTGTTTTCTTGGGTTTAAAATAGTTTCCTGAGGGAGGTGCTTTTAACTTTGGTAGAAGGACCCCGATTATTTAATTTTTTAAAATAGCTCAAAGAAAATATTATCATTTTTCAGGAAGAGCAACAGTTACTGGTAGAAACATGCTATTGGTGGCTTACAGACTTGGAAAGCCAGGCGTACTGCACATAATTTCTGATGCGCAGTATGTTACCCTTGACTATAAAAAGGCAGGGCTAAGCCCAGGTAGGAGCAGTGGCTGACTTTGGAGGGCAGAGCTGAGCCTGGGGAGACAGGGCAGCCTGGGATGTGAGGCTGGACTGCTTTTCCAGGATTGTGTTTCCCTGATAATGTTACTGCCCAATTCTCCACTGCGAGCCAAATGTGCGAAATACCACAGTTAATCAGGCTGCTTAACCAAGGTGAATGTGTTCACCCTTCTTTTAATCTATCTGTTTGTTTTCACTAAGAAGTTATAGGTGGCATACCCTGCTCCCAGACCAGAAAGTGCTGCAGCCAACACCACCGAGTGGGCATAAGGCAGGGCTCTGTGCCAGGGGAGCAGCGGACTTCCTCTCACCCTGCTCCCTCTGCAGCTGTGCATCCTCTCTGCAGTGCAAGCCTCAGATTCAGGAGATTTTCAGGGTTACTGTTAATTCCAGTGGGAAATGGCACAAATGTTATATAGAAAATTATATGGTAGGGAACTGCTCAGTTTTACACATTGATTTCAATGGAGCCTTTCATACGGCTGGAAGACCAGAATGTGATCCTGTGCCTTACTTTCTCTTGGATGTAACCTAAGAGGAAAAGTGGGAGACTGAACGTTGCCTTTTAGGAATCTGGCCCTTCGCCTTTGATTTTATTCCAGAGCGGAAGTAGCAATGCTTGCAGCTCCCACGTTGCCGGTGTGTATATCATTCTAGACAGCAACTTCTTTGTTCAAAGATGCTTTTAGATGTAGGATTGAGTGTATTGAGTGCACTGATGTTTAGCCTGGTGTTTTTACCCCTATACCTGCAGGTCTGTCATGGCTGTAATCTTCTGTTGATGCATATGTTTCTGGTCTACAGGCAGCCTTCCACGGCAGCGTGCTCTTTCACAGAGAGCCATGGAAAACACCTGCCTTCTACAGCTGCCAAGGTTTTTTTAGATGCAGTCTTCATTGCATTGTGCTTATCCTTTACACATATATACGGGCATATATACATATATACATGCGTTTATATGCATATGAATATTTCTGTATAGGAGTATTCTCTCAGCTATCATGAAATAATAAGAGTGAATAAATATAACAACGTGAAATAACAGTGAGTACCTTCAATGTCCCTACCCTTAGTCAGTTCATACTGTAAATTTATATAAATTCATTTTTTTCAGTGATTAGATTTTTGAAGCTCATGATGCATTTTAACAAGCAACAAGAGATGAATGAACAAGTGCCAACATTATTCTGTAGTGTAGGTGCATTCATGGGGGATTTAGGTATAATTTTAAAGAATTTTAATTTTTTTTTTTAATTTAAGTGCAAGAGCTTTTGTTTCTGTGATGCAGAATCTGACTATATTTATAGGGATAAGGAAAAAGGCAAATGAATGCATATTCCTGAATAAGATAATTATTTTTGTCTTGGAACATAAAAGGATAGTATGTTAGTGTGTAAATATTCTAGTGTGTATTTGGCACGGTAAAATCGGAGAAAAGGATGGGAAAGAGCAAAATTAGGCATGCTAAAGCCTGGGCAGGAATAGGCTCTGGTGAACATCTCATAGGCTAAGAAGATCTGATTTTGTCAATTGATCTTTAAAGGGAATACTCTAACTGAAGATGGAGAATTGGTTATCGCGGAAAGGATACCTTTTCCACTGGCATACAAGCTATCAGTTTTCTACTCCTAGTGTGAGAAATAGGAAAGCTGTACCTTGTCAGGAGGAGAGTTTTAAAGCCACCAGTCCTCAGTTCCACCAAAGCAGGTGAGGTCCAGCAGCTCTGCCGAGGGGTAATAGGTGGTGCAAAGGTGCTGCTGTGGGACACCATACACACAGTGTGTCTGAAGGCAGAAAGTCACATCACAACTGTCTTCTTGGGAAGGAAGAGAAATGTAATATTTAGTTTTTTTAAATGTTACTTCTCCGAGCTGCAATAGACAAGTCATCCCAAAGAGAGGGGGCCAGTGTGGAAGAACGGGTGAACACAAGGGTGGGAAGTGCTGCATGGCACAGAAAATTGCCACACTTTGTAGCACCAATAAAAACCATGGGTTTCTTTTTTATTTTCTTATGTGTTATGGCTTTCCAGACAACACTGACATTATCCTGCTAGGAAAGGCTGGTGTGGTGGCCCCAGAGAGCAACTCCTCCTGGTGACTGCATTTGCTGGTAAGATGTTTTCCATCCAACTGTTCTGAGATATTTTCCAGTTAGAATACAGCCCCAAATCAGCCATTTACAAGGAGCTGTTGCTGAACAAACACACACTGAGAACAAGCACAAACCTGTAAAGTTTCTCTCCATCTTGTGAAATAGTTTCAAATGCCTCAAAAATGAGGAGAAGAAATAGCATCCTCTGAGGCCTCAGAAGATGGGGCTATTTAGGTTCCCAAACACATCTGTTGCTCTAAGCCCTAGACTCATTGAGACATGGCATGGAAATAGTGGCCCTGAGTTAAGGCTGAGCAGCATCATGGGAAAGCTAGTGTTGAGGATAAAATATTGATAAAACAGGAGTTTGTCAACCAGTATGTTGTGAGCTGTGATTACAAGGTTGTTAAAAGCCAGCGATGAAGGTCCTGTAGAAGCACCCCCTTGGGTAAGCAGAAACAGCTCGCTGAAGAAACAACGAGCTGTCAGCAGGAATAGTTAATGGAATGGCTTGTGAGGATGCAGCTTCCCCCGCAGATCAGGTGGTGACATTTCAGAGCCATTTCATCAGGGGAGGGGAGTGAGATGTACAAGGCAATGATCTTAGAGCATTGTGATAGCATTCCCTAAAGGGAGAAGGAAAATTAAATTAGATCAGTGATCTCCCTGAGCAGAGCTGCCAGTTGTTAACATCTCTGAAGGGAGTGCACAAGCCAAGATGACACTGCTGAAGGAAAAGAAGGAACTCATTTGTCCAGATGTACTAATGCAGTATTTTGGTTGTACTTGTGCTCGTGGGCCCCTGTTGCAGGAGGTCAGGGCTTGACAAATGCTGATTAAATAGCCCCTTTTTGAGGATAAGCTGTCAGAGAACAGAGCAGATGGAGGGGACTGAAAGTGTTGTTTCCCTCGAGGTAGTACATGTGGAAATGTCAGAGCCCTGTTGGCCTCTGATGCTGTCCCAGAAGAGGGATTGACAAGAAGAGCCCTCAAAGTTTTCAAAGGTGCTGTTAGGATTTAAAATACAATTGCAGTCTGGTGTCCCTTGTTACCCTGCAGATGCAGTGTCTCACAAATGTAATCTGAGCTCATGCTTTTTAATGGAGTGTATTCTACTAATTGCTCAAAAATAAGTGTTATTTTTTTCCTTTATAATGAGACTGAGTTTTTTATTAGTATGTGGATGGAGTTTTGCCAGGAAGGCTTATGTCAAGTGGTTTCATTCAGCAATGCGAAAACTCGTGTGCTTGTCTCGGCAGGTAGAGAGAAGTGAAAATCATACACTCGCAAAGAATGTAACGAATGACTCCATTTCTGTATGTGTTTTTTTTCCAGGGAGAAAGCTGGTGTATAAGTCCTCAAAATGTGACTCAGAATGAGACAAAATTTTCCTAGCCCAAATGTTTAAGTCTGTGTTAAAACATAAATATTGCTTTGTGGGACCACCATGCATTGCTGTATAAAACTTTATGTGCAATAATCAATAATTAATTGGGAAAGTTGTGCTAGGAATTTTAGTAAACTGCTCATTACTTTAAGCTATCTTGATTAGAAAATCAGAAAACAGTTTGCATTTGCCTGGCAGCTGCAGTACCCCTTGCTTTCAGTGTTCTGTCAAGCAGCCCCAGCGTGGTGGGACACTCAGGTGCCGAGGCTGGGTTCTCACCTATGGAGCACTGTCACTGACATTTCCTTGCAGCCACCACCTGCCAGCGTGACCTTGCCTTCTCAGGCAACTATTTAGGCTCTGGCAGGAACAGGCAATGCCCAGCTGACCTTTGACAAAGGAGGTTTGTCTTGGCAGGTTGGTACTCTGTTGTCCCTGGTCTTCTGCTAGGCAAAGTGAGTGTGAGCACTGTCCACTCCTACCCGAGACAAAGTTCAGAACCACAGGAAAGGTGTCTTGGAGCATCTCATCTACCTGTGATGACGATGACAAGGAAAGGACTGATTCCATATGATTTTAACATTTGGATTTTTGTGCTGCAGCTTGCAATGGGGATGGTCTGAAATGTGTAACAGTGTAGGGTGTAGTTCAGGGTTGCTGCTAAAGAGGTGGGGTGGCATGGTTTAGGAAATTTTCTTCATCAGACCTGGCTCCAAGGTAGGAATACAGCTGTCTCTCCAGACTTGGGTCTGGATCTCCTCAGCAGCAACATCTGCCTTTTCCCTCAACAGGTCAATAGTTTGTTGCAGGAGGAAAGCAAGGTATGCCAGGGGTTTTCTTCCCTGCAACTCTTCTGGTGCTGTGCTGAGTTTTCTCATGCCTAATAATTGAGCTGATTCGGCCTTTCAGCAGGATAGCAGTGGTCTAAACCAAGGAATTAGTTTAATACCTCATGACAGAACTAATGTTAACACTTTAATTTTCCCCCTGGCAACAAGGAGCCTTCACTTGGCTTTGCCACTGCCAACAGCTTTTCTAGCTGATGGGTGACAGCCTCTCTTCTCTGCGAGCAGAAAATGCAGAATCTCTCCCTTCCTTACAGGAAAGAAAGAACTAATTCCTAGTTATACTATGAAGCCAGCAAAGATCAGCAGCAATGAGAAATGAAGACTTCAGTATTTTAGTTAAATGTTTCTTTGAAGAGATGTTTCTAGAGGAGATTGATGGCAATCAGCAAGCTGAAAGACTATCCATTAAAGATGATCTAACATGACTCCAGATAGAAGCCAATTATAAAAAAAAAAAAAAAACAAAAAACCAAAACTAACTGCTTTTTAGTTTTAGTTTTGATTAATGACTTGGCACCAGAAATTGGACATTTAACAGGACTGGGTCCACTGCGGAAATGAACATCACTGGGAGTCACTGATGCAAAACTAAAGATTTAGAGTAATGACCAGAAAAGCCCATTATTTTAGTGGTTTTTGTGTTTCTATGTGTATGTGCAAGGAGCGGGTGATGTTGTTTATCTGACAGCTTCTAGGTCAGAGGCTTTTGTGCTCAAAACAGTACAGAAGTGTGAGTTCCAGCATAAGATCAAATCTAGATACAAACAGAAATGTATCATTTCCATTTGTGACCATGAATTTCAACGAGAAGCAGGTTCTGCTCTCGGTAGGAGATTTTTTGAAAAATAGTTGGCATCAACAGAAAGTAAATGAGATTAACAGTGTTTAACTTCTGTTTTATACACAAAGGACGCATCAGGTTATAAGCCCAGTTCAGTGCAGTTTCATTTACCCATCTTATTCTTTCCAGAGGCTAGCTCTCTGCTAATTTTCCTGAAGAACTGGATGTTAGAAACTTTAGATCTGAATGCAGAAGAAGAAAAAAGCCATTTAGGAAAGATTATAAACTTAAACAGAGTTAAGCACGTATAAAAAGACATTTTGGGCTTGAATTGCATGAAGAGAGTATGGCTTTAGTGAGTGCTGCACTTTTTTTCTCCTGGCTGGATCAGACAGGGAATCCACTGCTGGAGTGCGTCCCTGCTTGCAGCCATTTTACTCTCTCCCCACGTTTTGCTCTAGTCTTCTCACAAGTGTTCCCATACCTCAGCACCTGCATGAGATGCGTGTTAAATGTGTGTTAAATCAAGTAATGGCTGTCTGGGCCTTGTTGCAATTGGAGCTGTTGTGCGCTGCTCTCCAGAGGCTTGGGCTCCAGTGAAAAATCTCCTCCAGGTAGACTGGGAATAGCTCAGCAGTTTGCTTCCCTCTTTCCATCGAGTTTTCAATGAAAAGGCCCGTCTGAAAGCTGCCAGTACTTATATTCTTATATTCAGCTGTACTATCTGAGGGTGATATCAGTTATCAGCACCAAAAGAGGGAGAGTGAGAGAGAGAAACTTTGTGCTCACAGTAAAACATGGATATTTTGAGCTCATTCCTTAAGTGTGGGAGGGAAGGAGGTAGGGATTAGCTGGGGAGAGGGAGGTGTTTAATGGAGATATTTCTCTACTGACTCCAGCCAAGATCTCTCAGGGCTCATAAATTTGACTAGCAGTGCTTTTGTTTCTCTTGTTGCTGAATGATATGGATCACTGGATAGCTCTTTTGCTTTTTTCTTTTTTTTTTTGTTTTGTTTTGTTTTGTTTTGTTTTTTTTGTTTTGTTATTTTCAAACTCTCTCATCTCAGGTAAAGAAGCATTGCCAGAATAAAGAAACCAGAATAGCTAGGCTTATTTTGTTTTATTTTTTATGTCTCATCATCCGCATTATTCCTGATGGGTGCTCTTCCTCCTGAACTATCAAGATTTCTCCTTCATTATGAAAAAGTTCTTGACAGTTTTGTTCTGGAGTATATGATTTCTGCCAAGTCAGTTTATAAACTACAGTAAGGTTCCAAGGTCCAAGATAAGACTGGTCTTTGATGATTCTATAGATCCCACAGCCCACACTTCTTCTAACTGTATGGGCTGTAGCCCCTCCTGGCTGGGTCTGCTGATGAATTGAAACATCCAGTAACTACAGATTGTGAATTGATGAAGTTAAACAGTAGCAGGGAGAGAATGTGCAGCTTCCTTTTCTTTCAGTAGAGAAATCTGTATCTCCCTCAAGAGCCTTTTTAAAGACCTTCCAAATAAAGTTCAGGAGAGTGAAGTGCCATTAATTAATCACAACCTAAGTTCCCAGCGCAAGGCGGGAACTTCTGCCTACGGGACTAATGTTTGAAATCCCAGACCTCATTTGCAGAAGCACCTGTCTCTTGTGTCTTGGGGTTAAATTTTGTCTGTTTTCTTTTCTTTTCCCTGTCTTTTCTGATCGTGATTCACCCACTGTTTGCGTTATTCTGGCATTATTATTCACTGGAGGGAATATATGAAAGGGAGATGAGATTTACTGAGAAGAAAGAGCTCGTCTGCTTTACACAGTTCTAAGGATACATTCAAAACAGAATCTCCTTTTAAATTAACATTGTGGCAGACTGATTACCTCTTTAGGAAATTACTCTCATGTAAAAACTTTTTTTTTTTTATTTTAAGAGAAGTATTTGAACAGAAGCAACTATTTATTCCACAGATCTGTTTCAAGAAGATTGGGGTATTTGGGGCTTTTTAGTTATTTGGGGTTTTTTTCCTCATTTCTCTTCACTCTCCTAGCAGATTTGTTCTAATTTAAAGTGTATTTCAGATGTTTTGTTATACCTACATTTCCCTTTGCTTTATGCTTTTGCTAGGAATCTCTCTTTAACAGATAAATGATGTAATTGTTCTCATCTACACCAGTAACTGTTTTCTCCAAGTCAATTTCTCATTGTTTTGTGAATGTGTAAAAACTCTCAGGCTTAAAAAATAATACTTTTTTAACATTGTTTGTTTGGACTCAAATTTAATAAGTGAATTAAATAAGTGAAACGGAATATGAGGCATTTTAAATCAATTATTATGTAAAATATAAGAAGTGCACTATGAATTATTTCTTTATACAATCAGACACATGACACTAGGACAGGAAGGTCATAGCTTCAGACAGAGAGACACAGGACAGCAGGAGATTTCCACAGCTCATTTAAAATAAGTTCATAGTTTTCTGGCATCTTTTGAATTTTGAGTCTGGTTGCGAAGGAAAAAAAAAAAAAACCCAAATGTTAAGGACAAAGGAGATTTAATAGTTGTTGTAGCTTTCTGAGCTCTTTTAATAATTCCAGCTTTCTTGTGTGAGCCTCAGTTTTCTTAAAAGTTTACCTATTAAATTGTCAACTACCACTCCACTGAAGAATTAATGTTCATTTAGATGTACAGTCTAATTTGGTGTTGACTTTTGGAAACACTTTAGGCATTACTTAAATATTAGTGCCACTTTCTTGTTCAACCTGTATATTCTGAGTACAGTGGCAGCATCTGCTGCACAGNGTTTTCTTAAAAGTTTACCTATTAAATTGTCAACTACCACTCCACTGAAGAATTAATGTTCATTTAGATGTACAGTCTAATTTGGTGTTGACTTTTGGAAACACTTTAGGCATTACTTAAATATTAGTGCCACCTTCTTGTTCAACCTGTATATTCAGAGTACAGTGGCAGCAACTGCTGCACAGCTTCTTCACTGGGAGACAGGGTGAGTGTTATTAATAGTAAACATTTGAAATTCTCCCGTGGTCCCTGCTGGGTGTGCAGTGCAGCTACGGTGGGTGATGGCACAGCGACTGCAAATCACCAGCCAGAGCTTGAGCTGTTTCGCAGTGGGGGTCTGAAGTGCAGTTAAGTTGCAATAACCATTTAAAAAGACAGAAGATGAGATGCCTGCCTGACTTCAGGCTCTGTGTTTTCCCTCTTTTCCTCAGTGGTGAGGCTGTGACTGGAATTTTCAGAATTTTCAGGAGTACCAGCTGTGATGGCCAAATCCCTCAAAAGAAGCAGAGGAAAATGAGCTTTTTTGGGTTTTTTTATTAATTTGGGGACCCTCTTGGTGATGAACCACATCCATATGTTTGCCACAGAATCAGTAACAGTCTGCTGTCTAAAAAAATCAGTAAACTTGGATGTCATGAAGGTACTTGCTGAGGTGTGGGAGGAGGAGAAGAGAGTGAGAGCAATCCGACAGAAATCCTGCTCCTGGGGGTTTTCATACCATGTACATAGGAGCTGCCTCATGTAAAAGCAAAGAAAAAATGCCATTGGAAGGAAACACCACTTCGTGGGCATCTTGCATTCGAATACATCTGTGCTCACATCTGTGCTGGAATGCAGACATAGATACAGATCATTAACATCTATTTTCTGAAGGTGATCCAAGGTATCAATCACCTGAATTACTGCAGTAAAACCTGTCTTCTAATGAAACAAAAGTGAGACGTGAAAATAAAAGGTAACCTACTTTTAAATGTTTATAGAAGATAAAGGTTTAACCACAAGTCTTTCATCAAATGGAAGACAGTAGGAAAAAAAAGTTTAGAAAATGCCCTTTGGCTGCTCTTTACTGTGTGGTGAAACCTCACAGTATCTCACCTCATATACTATATGGGCCCTAAAGGCAGCTGGAAATGTTTAGAAATAGGTCTATTTTGGTACATGGCTGCCTCTCTATCTGTTATATCCAGCAGTGTTTCAAGGAAGGGAGATATTTGCTTAAATGAAAAGCCCAGACCAAAGTGTGAGATGGTAAATGGTGCTCGAGGGTATACAGCAGTCTAAACGGTGCCCTCTGTTAAAAGAATCAGCCACCTGACTGCTCATTAGTTAGCAGTAAATAATGAGGAATAGCTTGAGGCAGGAGCTCAGAAGTGCAGATGTCCCAAAATATTCACCCAGTTTGTGGTGTCATGAGATCTGTAGTGTCGTAAGGTAAAATACACGTAATCCCTCTTCTGAGCAAAGTAAAGCATTTTACAGTGTTTGTGCAGATAGTAATTTTGTGTAATCTTTTCAGTGGGGATATCAGAAAAGGAAAAGCAAGGTTCATGAGATAAGGCAGTGACTGCATAATTTTCCCCTTCCCTGCCACGTTGTGTGCCCAAAAGGCATTTAGCAATATGTGGACAGCTCTGGAAATTTCCCCACATGGATGCTGCCCCCTCCTCCCTCTCAAAAGGCAGTAGGTGACGAAACTTGAATTAGACTAATAACAAAACTGAACTTCTCAGATGGCTCCTGTTGTCTTAATGGGAAGACCAGCATCTCAAACCAGAATTACCCTGAAAGAGTGGGAGTCTGGGTGAGGAGGGTGAGCAGTAAAAAGGCTATGAGAAAGGCCCAGTCATATTTAATAGAGATGGTGCCATTGCAAAGAACTGCAGAGATATAATAGGTTTGAGTAGAAGTTATTTAACCATTTATGGACAGTTTTATAAAAAGATGTGTATCTTTTCTGTTATTTTTATACCCTAGAGATTCCTTCTCTTAGATCTATAGCAAGTCTGGTTTTCTTTGCTAAATTTTAGGTTGCTTTGGATTTTGCGTGCTCTCTAAGGTCAGAAAATACCTGTAGTAAAGTAGTTATAAGCATTTCGGTCACAAAGAATCTTCAGCCCCATTAAAATTTAATGAAACTTGGGCTGCTGAGTGCTTATATTTTCCCTTTTCTGAACATTACTTCTCCTTTTTTTCTGCTTTTGCCAGTCTGGGTACACTCCCCAATTGTCTATGGCCATATGAAGCAACAATCTTGTGAGGGAGATGGGAAGGAAGACCAAAGTCAAGGTCTGCTCTCCACAGCTATCCTGATGCAGCACTCCCTGCACTTGAGTAGGTGATAACTTGTCTGCTCTGTTCTGGCTTCTCTCCATCTCCCTGACCCTCCAGCAGTGCATCACAGCTCAGCCTCAGGCTCCAGTAGGTCTCATCTCCTCTTGTATCAGGTGTCATCTCTGTCATCCTCTCCCTACAGCTCACAGCTCCACCTGCCTTGATGTTTCTTTGATGTGTGCGGCCTAATCTCATACCAGACAGCCCCTGCGAGGGTACCTGCCCAGGAAGGTAGTCTGGGCAGACTCAGATGCCACGGCTGTTACACGCTTCTCAGTCATTGCTGCCGTAATCACTGCCTGGGGAGGCACTGGCTGAGGTCCCTTCTCTGTTCACAGTAGGTTTCTTACCTCCTCCTTGCCACAATCTGCCTCTACTTGTGGCCTATTTACTGTGCTTTGTGCACTCATTATCTGGGCTGAGATGCTGAGCTGAACTCCCCTTTCCCCGGACTGCTTACCTTTCAGCACTGTGTCAAATGCTGTTTGCTGAGAACCTGAAACATTTTTTATCTGGTCTGAAACATGAAACAAACACTGCTTGGGAGCTACCTAAATCCCATAATCAGGGGGTTTAAATTAGCAAGTTCTTAGTGTTTGGGAAGAACTTAAAAATGCAGGCCTGGACTGCAAGTCCAGATTCTTTCTTTTGTTCCTGTACACCTCTCATTGATTTCAGCATATATGGCAAAGGCAGAAGGGATGTTTGCAAACAGATGAGGAGCTGAGCCATAGTGAGAAAGCATGGGGAAGGGAGGATGGATGCCACTGCTGAGTGCGCTCTACCAGAAAGGGTAAATCTAACTGTGCCCTCCCAGTCTGTGCCAGGCTGGGCCCACCCTAATTCTTGATCTCTCCTTCCCTGATGATGCTGGGTGTAATTCCTGTCTTGGGTCCTGCATATGCTCAAAAGATTTTGTTTGTCCTGGGGGACCAAATTCAAAGGTAGAGGAGATCTCCACCAAATGGTCCCTGAGCCCAGGAAAGGCTGCTGTGGGACTGCTCTGGGAACTTTATTCTCTGGGACAAACTATCTGTCATTTTTTGTGACTGTTAAACTTTCATATTCTCTGTTTCTCTCTCTGTCATGCATTTACACAAATTGAAATTTAAGAAGAAAGAGCAAGTGGAAAGAGAAGCGGGAAATCCAACCTCAATAAACTCTCCATAAAATCCACAAATTAAGGGCAAGTACATCATGAAAGCATGTTAGTCAGAGAGCTATAAATTCCAGCAAATTGATTGTCATATATAATCAAAAACATACTATAATATATAATAAGTTGAAATAAATACCAAAAACCAACCTCAGGCTGTAAATGTTTAAGATTAGTCCTTCATACCACATGTACCTGAGGTATAAATAAAGAAAGCAGGAAGGCTTTCAAAAAAAAAGGAAAAAGGTGTGTGTCTTAAAAATTGGAATTGAAATGAAATGCAGCCCTTTGAGTTCCGTTTAGAAATGGACCACAAGGGTTTTCACAGCATAGATACTTTCTCATGCACCACTCAACCAGTGACCAGTCTCTCCTTCTTGAGCTGAACCCACAGAAAAGCCTCCAGTGAGGGTCCTCAAAGGGTGTGTCCTTCTTGCTCTGTGTGGAGGTGACCAAGGCAGTAGGTGGCTGTGACACGAGGTTTGCTTTGAGCAGCCAGCGTGGCAATGCCTTGACTTGACTGAGAATGGCTGGAGATCACCAGCTGGGACTGCAGGAGCTCTGCCGGCTGCAGTACAACTCTGCCATATTCCAGACCTGCCTGTGCTCCTTGGGTGCTCCTTTTCACCCACAGCAAGCTGCACCTCACTCACAGCTGCCTGGGGCACCTCAGTTATGGACAACCCCATCCACAGTGATGGGCCACCTTCAGGAGCTGCCGCCTGGTTTGTGATGCTCACCAGGACCTGCTTGGTGCTGATGGGTTGATGGATTTCAGATTACTTCTCAAATTACTGCCTATACTCTTTTAAAGCAAAATACTTTAACTTTCAAAGTTAGCATATGAAACTAGCGAGACAAAGCTAGCAAGAGCCTGTATTTCATATAAACATGTGCAATTGTTTCTATGTGTAATCTGAAATGAACTGATCGGGATGACCAGTGCCCCAGAAACTGTCTAGAAGCCGGTTTCTTCTTTATTTAGTATATATACTAAATAAGTAGTTGCCTAAGGTGCCTTCCTACCTGCATTATTAATGTGGTATAGGCCTGTGGTTTCCAGTATCATATATGGGAATTTTGTTTCTCAAATCCTGAGCAATCTGCATCTAATCCTTCGGCAGGAAAGATGTTCAAAAATCATGGCACTGTGCCTTCTGTTTGAAACCATTCAGCTCAAAACAAGGAAAGTGTGATGAGCACCCTACATCCAGAGTAGCATCCGTGTGATTAAGGACACAGTTATACCAGCTGGGACAGGCAATGAGTGAAATCATACTGAGAAACCAACTGGGGTGGCTGGCAGCAGGACAGGGCAGCATGCAGGATGGCTGGGCTGAAGAAGCCAGACCTAGTTATGCATGAAGGTCTCCCAGCCCACCTGGCTGAATCCATACCAGGGCAAATGCGCCGTAAAGCAGGCATCTGCTGCCAGCTGGTGCTGCAGGATGGCTGGTGCGGGGCAAATGAACTCCCTTGGGTAAAAGCTGGTAGAAGGAAGCGCAGCCTCGCCTGAGCTGGCTGTAGGCACCAACCGCACCACGATCCTGAACACGGACCTGAAATGTAAGGCAGACTTCATTTACATGGAGCCTGAATCACACCATTCTGTCAGTAACTATTGCCAAAGCCCTTCAGGTGAAGATAGACTTGAGAAGCGTCCCAAAGCTGCCTGAAACCTGATACTTCCTTCCTGGCGGGATCCGAGTCCCACTGTCAATAGCGTGTCAGTGCAAAACGGAAGCAGCAGTGTTTACAAAATTAACAAATGGACTTCAAGTTAAACACTGGGCAATTTGCGAGACTGCTTTTTTTTTCTCCAAGCATTGACCAGTCTCCTGAGATTACTTGCAGGTGAATGTTCTGTTATTCTTTCTGGACTGACTTATTCTAACATCATGTCATTTTTAATTGCTTTTCTTGAGAAAATATGCTTGCAACTCCATCCTGTTAGCCTCCATAGGGTGCTCTTGATGTTAACCTTTTCCCAGGGCTGCATTCACCATTCCTAAATCACACATACAGCTTTACTGGCTTCTAATTAACTGCTGCAGTTGGGAATGCAAAACTGTATTCTGTATATGGTATGTGCCCTATGATATTAAGCTCTGGGACTGCATATAATGCAAAACTAAACGGCACAGGCTTGTTTGTACTGGGCCCTGGTCCTGCAAAGATATACAGGCTGTACATATTTCAAGCAGTCTTGCTGACTTCCCTGGAACTGCAGACAGGAAGAAAAAGTTCAGCATGTACCTAAAGACTCAGAATCAGGACTTAAAATGTTAACTCCTACAGCAAGGAGAAGCTTTTATCACAAGACACCCTCAGGGAGATGCAAAGCAGAAGGCAGCCTCCTATCTGCCAATGTGGGTTCTGCCTGCCTTGCTTTGCTAGACCCTGATCCTCCATCCAGCCTCCACAAAAATGGAGGATCTCAGAGTTCACACCCCCAGACACATCTCAGGGAGTTCCTGAGTGGGTGCAAAGCCTTGGCAGGCGCGGGTTCCCTCTGCTTTATCATCACTACTAATCATTTGGGATGAAGTGCATAAACCATGTGATATTTTTAGCAAACTCAGCTATAGCCTGTGGTCTGAAAGAACATCACTTGTTTCGACAAGTAGCAAATATGAAGCTGGAGGAGAGGGCAGGAAAATATCCAGAACTGAAATGAATATTATTACTTTTCACCAAGGAAGCAGGACTCCTTGCAACAGGATCAAAATAGCTCTTTGTCAAAAATAAAAGCATTTGCTGCCAAGGTTTATGAGGAAGGTTTATTAGATACACTAATGCATTAATTTTGTTATACAATGTTTATCTCCTTTTTCCTTTTAGTTTGCACCATTAAATGTAAAAAGCAAATCCATCAACATCTAATGTTTCTTCAAAACACCGTGTAGTGTCTAGAAGACGGAACTGTCAGACATGCTTGTCAGGTACACATATTTTGTTATTAAATGTGTTTGGGCATGAGTTTTGGCAGGATTTCTTCACAACTCTCTTGAACTTTTCTTGACACCTTTTATAGCACGTAATACATCTGCAACTCAGGGCTTGGTAAGCCCTTAACTCTTTAATTATGACCCTAGAAACTCCCTTCCTAATTATTGTCCTATAAGCAACATGATCTAATTCTCATGCCAAAGCCCAGAAATTCATGCTGCAGGTGCTTTGCTTTGTTTGGCTGCCTTTTGCTTTTTTTTTTTTTTTTTCTTTTTGCAGTGTCAGGAGAGTAGTGTGTGCTCTGCATTCTTGTCTCAGTGTAATCCTGGAGTAGTTTGCAGTCTCTTTCTGGCTGACCTGACTGAATTGTAGCGTTTGCCACTTTTCCTTGCACCTTTTCCTCCACCTAAGGTCACTGCTCAGCTCTCACGCGGTGCATGCTTCTTGTACCAGGTTTAGTCGCAATTTCCCCCTTTGAAGGGCTAGGGTTTGGTATTAGCGATTGTGTAGTACCAAGTGTTGCCAGAAAGCTCTTTCAAAGTGAGCAGGACTCATATAAGTACTGCAGCAAATAAAAGAACAAGACTCACATAGCTGACATGTCTAACGCTACAAAAATCCCTTTTTCCCTCCAGGGAAACTGAGCTGGAAAGTAGCTCAGTGCCTTGCCAAAGGCCACACAGGGTATCAGTGCGGGAGAGTGAGTGTGTTGCCTTCTCCAGCCACCTAGATACAGAGACTAGACAAGAGTAAGGG
>VYZQ01063786.1:34325-52907 GCA_013400655.1 Mystacornis crossleyi
TTTGTAGTGTCTATCTAGTCTAAGAGAGCAGCTAACAAGCTGTAAGAAACTTCAGAGTTACACACTTGGCAATATAGGATTTGAAAAGTACAGAAGTTAAAACCTAAGGCATCAAGTGGACCCCGCCAGTCCCGACTCTGTAGCCTACATGCGATCCCTTTGAAAACGTCATTTCCTTCTACTGGAGCAATTTAAAAGAGAATAATGAAACAGGGAATTTTGCTCCTTTTCTTATGACTTGAGGGAGGAAGTCAGGAAAAAGTTTGACTGACAATTTAATTAATTTAATAAAAGAGGAATTACCTACAGAGCTGTTTTTTGTGAAATTTTTACAGAAACTGTAAATCATGAGTATATCATATTAACTATTAAATCAGAAAAGAAAGATGCAGAAATCTAAAAAACTAGAAAATACTTTCATCTTTCCAAAGTACCAGGAAGTTATATGTACTTGTGCCATACTTGCATAACACAATTTTATGTAAGCCTAAATATAAATAAGTGACTGTATTTTGTTTTCTTACGTTCTAATGTCCTTCATTGCAAAATGAATTTCTGTTTCTTTTGATACTCATTCAGCGCTTATGTATCAAGTTGATCATCTTACAAAAAAAAAAGGTTTCTGTTCTTCCTTAAATCTGGAGTTGCTAGCGCAGCCCCATCAGCCAACAGCACCCTTCCATAGCCTTTCAGAATGCGTACAAATGGCACAAGGTGTTAAGAGATGCAGGCCACGGGGCCAAGAAGTTTAATGATGGATTTATTATTGAAAAGTGTATGCACTTTTCTGAAATACTCATTGAACTTCAGGCTCCTCCTAAAGTCACTGTTTAAAGAACAGAGTTCAGTACTGAAATAGTCTGCGCAATTTCCAGGGAAGAACCCAAAGGACCCATCCTGGATGAAAAATTGCAGAAATTCCCAAATCAAGGTGTAAACCTTTTTTCTGGGTAAATAACAATTGTCAAAGCTGTCACTGTTCCCTAGGTCTGAAAGAGAGAGCTTAAACTTCGTCAAAATTCCAGACCCAAACAAATTCAAACTTTTGCACTCGTTCATACTTGGATTTGAGTTTAATCATTTGGACTGACTTTGGTAGCCATGTTGGTTTTGCACTAGCATCTTTCCTATGGCTTTATTTTTCCAGGTTGGTAATTTTTGATAAAGCTTTCTGAGGTTCGAGATCAGCACCACCTGGAATCTTGTTTAAGAAAAGCAAAGTGTTTTCCTACCTCTTCCCGTGCAGCTGAGTAATTACCTTAAGTTTGATGTTTTTGTGTTAAATGGCATTGCTTCAAACTCTGTGCATGTCAAACAGCAGAAAGCTAGGGGAGTTTGAAAGGTTATCGCTGTTTCTCTTCGAATTCCTGTGTACTGAAACCCTTCGGAGGTGGCTGCCTACTGCAAATCATTGTTTGACAGCTTCACTCAACTTCGAGGCTTGTCAGCTCAGGGGCCAATCTGACAGCTCTCAGGCAATAAAGTAAACAAGGGATTTGGAGCGTCAGGGAAGGAATGCTTAAAATCATTCCTAATATTTCTCCTATTCATAACATGTCACCAAGCCAGTGAAGTTATGAAGGCAGCAAGTCTCAGCTTCTTACCCATCCCAGGTGGTGTTTGCAGGGTGAGGGAGAGCTTGGGGGAACCCTGGCAACAGACTTCCACCAGGAAGCATCCAGATTTGTTCCACTGATAGTATTCCTGATAATAATGAAAACTCTAGGCATTCTTCAGATGGATGGATTTTCAGACACTTTGTGGGCTAGTCTGAGCTAAAAGGTGATTCAGTATTGGTGGAAATAGAACTATCATGTAATAGTTGTTTTTTAAAACAACAAAAAAAATGACCACATTATATGTTTTCTGTGCAATAATGTAGTTAAGAGAAACTTCTTTTCCAGCATCCAGGAAACCTGCAGACACTGGCTGTAAAAATACTGCAGATGGTGCTGGAATCTGCTGAGGCTTGGTGATTACATGGATGTCACCACTCACATACCTGTCTGTGGACTTACAACGTATCAGCACATGAACTAACAGGTACATTTTCTGAAACAGTCACTTTTACAGTGTTTTGCCTTTGTGGAAATTTTCCGAGGCTTAAATAGCCTTTTTTGTTGTTGTTTTTGGAGAATCTGAGGCCAAATTTGATAATCTGTGTTAATGCATTGCCAGTTGAATGCTCACAATTATTAGCAGCTTTCGAGAATGTAACCTGATTCTTTGGATATTTTTCATTGTAAGTTTTAGTATTCCTATCAGGGAATAATTTGATTCCAAGTAAACTATAGAAAATCTGACCTAATTTTTAGATTACTGTGACTGTTTCTTGCACATCTATTTTGAGAACTCCTGCTGCTAACACACCTAGAGCTGACCCCTTTGTTAACTGTGTGGCATGTGCATGACAATAAATTACCTGTTGTCATTACTGAAAATGACTAATGACCTGCTAGCCTTTTAGGATGTTATTTAAAAGTCATTTTTCCAAAAGAAGAACTATATTCCCTCTTGAGGTAATGCTTGCCTTTTTTTAAAATGTAACTGCATTAACTGTTGCTGCTCTGTACTCTTATAGGAGGTTTTCTGATTACAGTAGTTGCTATGCGGTAATTATAACCCAATGGTCTTGTGATTATTGTTCCAATAAGGGACACCTTACTAAACACCCAACTAGCATAAATGTGTGTAGCTGGGTTTTCAGTGGATTTCATCTACTGTAGACTAGCTGTAACATTTAGGGATAATGTTAAACGTCTTCCTTTACAGCAGTATTACAACTCCATTGATTCACATTTTAAACTGAGCCCTGAACAAATGCACTTCAGCAGCCACTTGTGCTTGCTAAGAGATTAAAGGCTCTGGACCATGAGAAGAAAGGAAATCTCTATAGGTTGCTAGCTAATGGTTGTTTTCTTTACTGTTGGAGTCAGTGAATTGAATTGTAATGGACTGGATTGACTCCACATACGGAAATTACAGGGAACAGGATCATTTTTTTTCCAGATGAAAATTTCAGTTATTCTGAAAGTCAGCTATGCACTTCAAAATGCTGGACTGCAAGACATTATTTGAAACTCTGATAGGTCTTTTTTAGCATAATATTGCTTGCTTATATATATGTCATGTACTTTGCATTAGCAGCTTAATAGTTGCTATAAATGCGGTTGGTTTGACATCAGAGCTGGAGGTGCAGGTAGCATCATGTAAAAGCAACGTGCATTGTGCCATGACAGTGAGGATGCTTGGTCCAGGATGCACATGAATTTCACTGCTACCGATGTGCAAGTGAAAATTGATTAAGGGAGTAGATCTGTGGGCCTGTGTTCTTTTGCAGTGTTCCTGAGGCTTATCTAGCCTCCGCTGCATTCCCAGATTTGTCTCTTGCTGATACTGTCATGACAGACTCAGACACATCATAGCTGCTCCGACTAAGTAACAGAAGGGCAAAGTTTCCACGACTGAAACTGCTCTTACTAACACAAAGCTAGACAGAGTGATGGGAATTAATCACTGAAACACGAACAGCCAGGACTAGCTTGTCATAATACCAAGCTATCAAATCACAGCTCTGTAAAACTCTTCAATGTTTTATCATGAACAGCTGTCAAACTCTTATAATTTCATGATAAATGCATTGCAGAGTGGTTTCCTCCCTTATGCTGTTGCCTGTAGCAGTTTCTTTAATGGAACTGGTCTTGGTCATATTTACTGAAAATGAGCTACAATTTTGTGCCTGTGTATAAATGTACGAAAAAGTGCAAAAAGAAGGAAATAATTCTCAGACCTAGCTCCACGTATGGGAGGAGACTGCCTCACATGGCCTGCCTTCCGTCGTGCTCCTTGGATGGCAAAGAAGGAGGGCTGTGAGCATTGCTAGAAATCTGTGTTGAGCTCCATAGGCATAATTCCTTCTCTCCCCATGGTAACATCTGTGAATAGTGTGACTAGGAATGGCTTCAACATCATCTGCTCCTGGGGAATAACATAACAAAAAAGAGTTACCATTGACTTGTACACAGCCAATTTTGGGGAGAATTTAAATATTGCTAAATCTTTTTCATAGTGTTTCCACTTGAAGGAAAAGGTGTGGGTCTTCTGCGTTTTCAGGCAACCTCTGGGTCTGCCCATGCAGTGTTAAAAAAGTCATGTTGGACTTGAACCAAACTCGGTGAAACAAGATTACTTACAACTCTGGCCACCAAGAAACTTGCAGGCTGTGCCCCAGAGGCCCCCGCTGTCCCTCCCAGGGCAGTCTGGGAGCCAGTGACCCAAGGTGTGTGGAAAGTCCCTGGACATTTCATTTGAACTGAAATTAATTCCCTTGAAAATTACAGCTGAACAATAGGTATTACAGGCTGTAATAATCACTGAGCTGCTCTTTGCCATAGTGGATTCCTGCCAGGACAGGATTTCCATCTCTTACAAGATATTGCACATCAGCCTTGAGGACTGGGATTCTTTGGACTCGCAGCTCTATGGATTTGCTTGTTTAAGACTATTTGTGTTTGCTTTAAGTTTTTAAGAAATAATAATAATAATTGTAAAAACCTTTGAAGAATAGAAAACTACTGCTGGAGTCTGTTTCCTTTGGATTTTCTGAGAAGGTTTCTGAGGAGGGCACATTCATGACAATATAATTAAGCAATGAGATATGACAGCTAGTCATTTCAGGGTTATTATTGTATGCCTAAGGTGGCATTGTAGGCATGAGGCTGAAGGGTGAGTGGTTTAATCACCCATTAAGTGCAATAATCCCTTTGATATGCACTGTCTGGAGAGACTTACCAAAAAGGAATTTATGAACAATATTGAGAGGAACAGACAAACTGGTGAATGCACTAGGCGTGAATATTAATGTGGTTATAACGTCACTGACAGACACTCAAAAAGGCTTATTTGTGTCAAGTTTCCTCATTAAAGGCACCCCAAAGGAGTTATTTTTAATAAGCAAAATATTGCAAGGACTTCTTTGTGGTTTTGCTTTTTTCCTCCTTAAATATTTGTCTTCTATACTTTAAGCATAGATCATGTAGATATTAATGTGATAAGTTCATCCCTGCAGAACAGATAGATAAAAATGACAGTGGCATGTGATGATACAGTGCCTGTCCATAGCAGGCAAGTCTTCCATAAATCCCATTATATAAGGGGATTCACAATCATTTCGGTACCCTCACCTGGCACTCTGCTATCAAAGGATGCAGTTCTTCCGAAGGAGAGGGTTCCTTCCTACAGTATGTGAAGATCAGTGGTGTGGTTTCCACATCTGTTTCTGCTCGTAGAGCTGGGAATTGAACTGTGGTCCTCAACGGCCATGCAGACGTAGATGCCAAATTGCCAAGCTACTTCATCAACCTAGTAAAATATTTTGATTGGTTTTAAGGGAAGGGCATAAAACATGGATATTTTCATATGAAATGGGTTATGGAAAGACATAATTTAAAAAAAAACATAATTGTGTGAATTTTTAAAATGCAAAGCTTTGTGTTAATGTGTCACTAAGTGGAAAAATCTGGTGCCAACATAAATGTTAGTAATACGTTCATCATATTTACAGGTCTGGAAATGTTTGCTTTTCCTTGGCCTCCTTTATGTATATTAATACATTAAAATAATCATCAAAATGTAAATATGAGAGTTAAAATATCTTCTTCACCCCAGAATTGCTGTAAGCTATATAGAAAAGACTATTTTGCTGAATTGGCCCTTGTTTGAACTTAGATTTGCGTATTTTGTGCTGTACAGAAAAAGCTTTGCCCTTTATTTGAAGTCAGTTTTGAGTAATTACCATGCTCCAATTTCCATTTGAACAATCAGGGTTCTCCTGTCAATCCTGTTTGAGAACACATAGGTTGAACAATTAAAAACTTCCTGGTTTGGGTGCAAGGGGGGACTGTGGGGATTTTGTTTCATTACGGAAGAGGGATAAAAATTGTAAACCTGAAAATGAAAATTGATGAGAACTGGACTTGTATTTTATTTTGTTTTTTTCCAGAAGATTTATGGAACTGCAGCATAGCAGAGCTGTTGTCAGTGGTTCCCTAAAAAGGAAAAAAGTATTAGTAGTAAGTAAAATGTATTATTCAAACAATATTTTAAGAATTAGTCTTTAAAATTTTGCCACAATTCCTTTAAAGAAAGGGTTAAAAAGAAATCTGCTAAAGTGTCCCTAGGGACAGGGTAGTCCAGTTTTGAAAAAAGTCATTGTTATGCTAGTAATAGGATATGCCTTAAGCTTGTTCTTAAGTCTTATTTTCTTTGCTGCAGGTTGAGAAAGTTTCTCTCCATCGTGTTCCATACAGTTGTTCTGGAAAGGAATGGCAAAGCTGTGCAAGGCTTTGCAACAAAAAAAAACCCTCTTCCTGTAGAGGGAAAACCCTGCCAAAATAAATAGGGACATCAGCAAATTGTACAGATGGTAATTTTTTTAAAACATGTGTGTATGTATTATATATAATGTGAATATGAATATGTAGTGTATATGGATGTGTGTATATACATGCATTTGCACATGTATCAGTATTTTCAAGAATATGGATTCTGGAGCCTATATTAACCAATGCAAGCTGTCCTGGAAACTGAGCTCTCAGCACAGCCCAGCCTGCTCACAAGTTCAGCTTGCAGAATCCTGAGATGGAGGTTGCTGTGCTGGGATGCAAAAGCTAATTTCTTAATCATGATTAAGTTACCAAAAGCAATGCAAGCTCCTGATGCCTGGAACAGCCAGATGAAAATGGCATGGTCTGGTGATTAAAAGGTTTTAGTAGGAAATAATACTTTTCTTGTCACTGGGCTGCGCTGGCAGAAGGAGCGCAGCAGCTGGAACACATATGCAGAGTGTTTACTGGAGCACCTCTTACACTTTCAGACAGAAGGAAATCCTGTGCAGGATTGGAAAGCGCAGAGAGCTGTCACCAGGGAATAGGCTGTCTGTGTGTCTCCATGAAATAAAAGCTGTGTGGACCACAGACCCTGCAGTGGGCACTTCCTGCCCCCTTCACTGCAGCAGCTCAAGATTGCTTTTTCTTTCTGCTTTTTTTTTTCAGTTTTGCTGGAAGATATCAAATCTACCAGTATTATCAGCAGAAATTCCAATAAAGCTCAGGATTTACTTTGTATCAAACCTCAAAAATCTTTTTAAGGGTAGGGGTTTTGTTGGCTTTTGTTGTTGTTATTTGGCAAAAGGAGAACCTGCAAATTTGGCCATTGCTCAGGTTGCATAGTTTAGGCTAATAAGACATCTGATATTACTTGAGGTGTTTTTTTCTTTTTTTCTTCTTTTTCTCAAATCTGTGTAGGTTTCTAACGAGTATGAATGCACTTAAAGCAGTAGCAAACCCTGGCACTCAAGGGCTGCTAACACATTCATTGTTTGCTGATCTTACAGCAATGACCAGTATCTGCTAATGAATAAGAAAATGCATTCATTATCCAAATAATTTTAAAGATCCTAAATTAATGATGTGTTTATGTGACAGATTTGTGGGAGGGATTTCAAACATAATCACCATCAATCTGGCTACAGCCAAAATAAATTTTTTTAAAAGTAAAACAAACTGTTGCACAGACGAAGTAGGCCTTCAGGGGCTCACACAATAATCTGTGTTTTCTTATTTAGCTGTGTATAACATTTCTGTTCATATCTTGTCCAGATAGAATCTCAATATGTATAACATTGCTGCTAAAGCTTAGAAGAGTCAACATACGCCACTACCCAAAGGGGAGGAAAGAAAAACGTGAAAGACAGAAATACATACGCAAAATATTTCTTCCAAAAGAGCAAGCCGTGCCCAGGTACCTGTGTCAGACATGATGCAATTGTAAAGGTGAGCATTAAACATAAAAGCTTTAATTCAAGGATGGTGGCTTTTGAACATGTGACTATGTTGGAGTGTATGTTCTGGAAACCTCAGACGCTGCCGTCACCACTAATAAAATTATTGCAAGGTTCAAACTTTTGGTGAAGTTTCTGCGTATGTTCTCCCTTTTACTGAGAGGAAATGTCAGATTTAATCAGATGCAAAGGAGAGGCGGGGCCCCAGTTTCGGAAGCACGGGAGCGACGCTGATCCAGGAGCAGTGGCCTGTAGCCCCAGCCCGCGCCATCTGCTCCGGCCTGGGCTTGGTGACAATGCAATGGGTGGGGAAAGCTGTGCTGGTGTCTGGGTGATGGTGATCCAGCTTGGAAATGCTGCTTTGGGCTGAGGCGCTGAAGGCTACCGAGCACAACAGCTGACTCCTCGTGGACATGCTCCATTAATCAGTATCACTGACAAGGAAAGGCTTAAATTCCTATTTGCACTTTCCAGTAAAAATGCATCGGTAATTTTTAATTGTTTTAACACTGTTCTGCAAATATGTTTCAAGGATATTTTTGCCTGATAAAGGGCTTTTGGGTTGCCGAAGGCATGTCACCATCTTTCATTCACAAGTTCAAACGTATTACATACAGCTGCCAAAAAGATCTGCTTTTGCATCCTTGTCCAGCTTTCCTGCTCTCTTTATTGGTTTACAGTCAGTGTAATGGGAGTATGTGGCTGTCATTCAAACAGATGAAAACCTTTGGCATTGAAAAGATATCAAGGGGTCCCTGTTTTTTAAAGGAAATATATCCCTTTCTACTATTGCATGAATTCTTGATCAGATAAATCCCATCTTGTGCTAACGTTTAAATTAAATACACTGCTTTCTGACCCAACAATAACAAAAGCAAACCCACTCATTGCCAAGTATCATAAGCTCTTAAAATACATTCAGACAGTGCGATGATATTAGTAGGGAAGCAGATATCAGGTTTTGTCTGACAAAGCAAACCACACAGTGGAACATGAGAAGTACTGTGCTTACTGACTTCAGGATAAAATGAAAGACAGGAGCCCTATCAAAAATTATACTAATAATCTTATACCGTACATTTATATGGAGACTTGGCCTGGAATTTCTCAACGATGCTTCACAGAGAAAGACGTTTTAGTCTTATCTCTCCATCTAGGTGACCGAATACAGAGGTTAAGCAATTTGAACTCCAATTTCAGAAAAAACATTTTCCAAGGTGTGTTTGGCAAAGAATCTCTAAGAAACTAGGTTGTATTGCAGCAGAAAAAAAGTACAACAGTAGACTGGGTACTCACTAAACTTCACCAGAATTCAGTAAATTGGACAAAGCTTCACTGTGTGCTTGCCTATGTTTTGAACTCTCCTGTTAAGCATCTCTACTAGCTATATTTAAGGGTATGAGGAGGTACTGGGATGAACTTTTGGTCTTACCTACTGTGGCTGTTTGTAGCAGTCTGGAATAAAGCTTGGCTTGCACTTTTCTTTCTTCAAGCCTGTAGTCATCATGGATAAACAAACATTCACAATCCATAATCTGCTAACATATTGGTAATTATTTCTTTTTAAAACTAGTGGAAAATTTGTTCAGACATTATCATACAATTGATAGGAAAGCTGAGTTTCCTGACTTAAGTGTTACTATTCATACGTGTGTATATATGTGTGTGTGCGTGTGTGTATATATATATATGTAGATCATACCTGCTCTGAGAGGGAAGATGACTGAGTTCTATGTTTTAACCAAAAGAATGAACTGCGGAAACAATATCATTCCAGCTCTGGTAGATGCATGGTGATTTCCAACAGCAGAGTTCAGCTGGATCAGCAGTTTCTCTGGCCATATCTATTGTCTTGGAGGGTGTTCTGCACCGGAGAGGCACCTGGTTCTTTCTGGATCTCAGTAAGAAAGACATGTCTAACATAATTAAGCATAATAACATATTTAAATTTCTTAGATAATAGTAAGATAGAAATAGGAAAAGGAATTTAAATAATGAGTAAGTCTTACATTGCTTTGAATGCCCGGAATCCTGCTTCTGTCCTGTATCAGATGAATCCTGCTTTTCTTCTCTTTGCCTCCCGATGTTCATAGTAATTTACAACGTCATCTTCATTTGCATGGAGAATACATAGGGGATAATTGAGTGATGATCCCTTTTTTTTTAATCCCGGGCAGATTTTGTTCTTCTTTTCTTTTTAGAAACCTGATGTATCACCAGACCTTAGCCCATGATCTTAGATCTTAGCACAGAGAACCGTCTAATGGAAGGCAAACTAGTCTTGACTTTTGTGTTAAATTACACAATGCTTTGTATTTTGGACATCCATAACTGTCTGCTTCCTTTAGCCTTTCTTGTAGGCTTATTGATAATAATTATAATCCTACTTAAAAAAACAAAAAAGAAGCTTGAGTATTGGTACATTCTCTGTAATCGCATGCTCATGATAGGTCTTGAACCAAACTTCTGGAAATAATAGAAGAATCACAGGCATCTTAAATACCAAGGAATGGTTGGTTCAGCTTTGGTTGGTAGTGTGAAGGACATTGGTAAATAGAGTAAGCTTTTTGTATGCTAGAAAGCTATCTAGCACAGAAGGTTTATTCCTTACTAAGGAGTTAAGGAATTCTTTGTACAGAAGCCTATCGCTTTCTCAAAGCGTTAAGTTCATCTGTCTGATATTTTCTATGAATTAACAGGCTGTTGTCTTCAACTGTTTTAATGAAAACCTGCAAAAAGGATGCACCTGGGGGCATCAAGGATTCAGTGAAGACAATACAACCTGGATGCCCAAATATTCATCATGGAAACAGACTCTAGAATGAATTTCGCTCTTTGTATAACTGCAACTGTGACCTGATAAAGAAAAAAGAAAGCTTTGGGGGAAATTTGTCCTTGTGCCTTGTTTGAGTTCTTTCTGTTAATGAGTGAGCTTAAGTGCTACTGCTCTTATGTAAACAGGAATTAAAACACAGGCTGTGTAAATATGTTGCATTTGAAAATTTGTGTGAATTTGATTCGCTGTCAGTGGTTAAATGGCCTCACTGCTTGGTGTCCACCAACTGTGCACAGAACCAGCCAAGGGTTTGCTTTTGAGCTACAACAAGTTAAAGCATATGGTATTATTTTGATAGTGCATAAATTCAATATTTGTGTACATACTCGTTTTGAAACAGGCTAGAATACAGTCGGTGCTGCTGATGGAGAGTGACCCTACCTCCCCAACAGGGTGCCGTGCCACAGAGGCAAAGCAGGAAGTCATATACAGTGGGATGGTGTTTGGGACAAGAGAGTTCAGTGCACACAGATTATGGGGGCATTATCTGCTTGACAGCCTTTGCACACCCTAGGAAGTCACATGTGGCACTCCTGAGCCTTGCTCTTAGGAGTGACAGTCTTTGGCCAGAATGTAAATCCCAGCCGTTTGGTACCTGTCACGGGTTAAAGTTTACTGAGTGCCAACCTTCTTGCATTTCAAACACAGGTGTCAGCTTCTGTGTCAGACCCTTTATTCTTCTGGGCATCTCTTGTCAGTGATAGATTGTTCTCAATAATAAAAGAGAACTATTTCCACCATGCTAACTTTTGCAAGCAATGTGTCTTCATCATCCTCTTTATTTTTAAATTCAGCCATGGAAGGGATTCTTCTGCCCCTGTGGCTCAATTCACAGCTATTCTGTGAGTTAAAGGAAAGCATTTACCTTCTCAAAGGAGCTTTTGTGTTGGTAAATACTTTTATGGAGTAGATGGCACTTTTGGAGGATCACAGTGGAAGGCTCTGCCTAAAGGAAATCCAGCATCTTTTCTGGATCATCATCAGAGCTCTTCAAATATCTTTAAGGTTGGTAGGAGAAAATAGGAATACGAATACAGAGCACTGATTAATAGGAGGGCAAGACACTTGTTTGATATTTGATTTTGTTGAGCTGAGATACAAGTAAGAATTAGTGACCTTTTGCATGCTTACTTTGGAATAAAAATTTCTTTTTGGTTATGCTTAATGACTAAGGAGGAAAATGTTTAAGGGAAGCTGTAAATCAGAATCTAAATAGAAAGTAATTTTATGCAGTGAGTGATATACTAATCAATATGAAGTTTCACTTTTGATACTAGAATTAATGAGCTCTGCCTTTTCTTCTTGGTAGATATTTAAGGCTTGCCGAAGTGTTAAATGACAAAAGAAATTTCTTTTTTATCAGCTCAGTTACTTCTTTTTTTCAGCCATTTACAATATCCAGCTTATTTTGGTAGAAATACTAGTAGTTCTTTCATTAAATTTGTAAGGAAAAATTGCAGAACGTTTCTTCATAGCAATGATTTTTGATGTATGGTTCCAGATGTAAAGAAGCTGTATTGTGTGTTCTGAGGTTTTCCTATTGAGCATTTCTGAAATTTCAGAAATGAACTCTAAGTAGGTCTAAAAGATACAGTATGGGGTGCATGAGAGATGTTTTTGACACAATAGGGTCAGAGAAGTTAAAGACACGTTCTTTATTGGCAATTTTGGCAGAAATACTGAAACACAATGTGGGAACTGCAAACCTTATGACATTCGGTAAAATGTGAAAAGCTTCATGTCTGTAATATATGACTTGATGTCATGTATATGAGTTGGTAGCTTTTGCACAATATATGATGAATCTCACTTTTTTTGTCTGAAGTTTGGAAAGATTTTCCCAGTTTAAATAACTCATGCTTGAAGTACAGTGTGAATTTAAAACTCCCTACTGTCCGAGTGTAAAAAACTTCATTTCATGATGTGGCAAATAATTTAGTCTGTATTCTTACCTCAATGGGTCCTTATACAACCGTTTTGAGAAACCTTTGCTATCTAAATGAAGGTTGTATAAAGAGAGGCATGTATAAAACCAGGGAACCAATTTCCCAGCTGTGTCACTGGAACCTGAAGTTCTGTTATTTAGTCCCCCGTTATTTTGCTGTGTCTTTTATTTGCTGCTCTTGTGTGGGCTGCAATAAACATAACACAACTAGACTTTTCTGCTTTTGTCAGCTGAGCTCCCCTAGTTTCCACTGCTGGAAGGCAGCACTGTGTTTTGGGAAGCAGCATCGGCTTTTCAGAGCCATTTCAGAAAAAGGTCTGTAAACTTTTTCTTTGTAATTTTGTTCATAGTGTATTAAACTATATTTGCACTTTGGGAAGTGGGAAGCTCCAGCACACTGAGTACATTGTACTGGAAATGCCCATTTGACTGGGAGAGGGACCGTCTGCATGACAGCAGGGAAGGAAAACAGACAGGGTGCGAAGACACCTAAAACCAGCTGTACTGGATCCAGCCAAAGACTTGTGTTCTGAATAAGGCAAATCCAGAGAAAATTCACCTGTGATATGTACTGTAGTGCCATTGCAGGGATGTGACAGCAAAACTTAGTCTGAAATGTGGTCAGAGGAGAGGCAATTAGTGCCACAAAGCTGACTGGGGCACCTGACATATGATGAGAGGCTGAGGGAGCTGGAACTGTTCAGCCTGGAGAAGGATCAGGGGCTCCCACCAATATGCATGTGTGTGGAAGTAAAAAAGGTGGAACCAGACTCTTCTCTGTAGTGCCCAGTGAGGACAAGAAGCAATGGCCACAAGCTGAAACACAGGAAAATCCATTTAAACATTAGGAAACACTCTTGTCCTGTGATGGTGGTCAAACACTGTACACTGGAATGGCTCCCACAGAGAGGTTGTGGAGCCTTCATCCTTGGAGGCATTCAAAACTCACCCCTGTTTAGAACAGGGGGCTGGACTAGATGATTTCCTGAGGAAATCCTGGAAAGCTGCATGTAGATGTGCCAGGAATTTGAGCATATGCTAATTTGGGTGCCACCAGTGCCTACAATTCTTATCTTCCTTTTTCTGTTTTTCTTTCTGCTGCTTCCAGGCACAGACATATCTCTTCATTGTCCATTCATGCAGTCTTAGCATTTCTATTTCAAATTTCTGCAGCCCAGCAGTCTTTACTGTACTCCCATGGACTCTCATGACTCAGGTCTGTATCCATGGGTTAAATAACCCTGGGTGAACTTCTATTTTTGTTTACTAATTTATCAAATTGTTTGTTAAATGTATTTATAGTTGGAGGCTTCTTCCTTCCACAGTGTTGGATGGCAATTAATTTACAATAAATCCCATGAGGGATGAGTTCTTCCTTTTGTTTGCTTTATAGCTGCTGCCTGGGAGTTTGCTTTGGCATCCCCTGGGTCTTGTGTCAGGAGAAATAACAAATAATGGGCCCGTATTAACCTTTGTATTCCAGTCATGGTTTGAAGACTCTAGCATATCTTCCATCAGTCATTTCTTTTCCAAACTGAAGAAGTACAGTCCATTTTCTCTCTTCTCTTCCAGAAGTCTCTCCACACTGCTGACCATCCTTCTTGCTTTTCTCTGTTCTTTTCCTGGTCTGCCACATGATTCCTTTAGGAGGAACTACAGGTGTGCACAATACAGGTGGGCTGAGGTGCTGAACCATGGCATAGTATTGTGTTTGTATTTGTGTATTTTGTTTGTGTTTTTTCTCTATTCCTTTCCTAATAACTCCTAAAATTCCGTTTTCTTCATGTGCTTTTACTGAGCACCACAGTTTTCAGCTCCTTTACTCTTTCAAAGAATCTGAACAGACCTGTTCTGCATTTTGTCTCTATCCTGAAGGCACCAAGATTGACATCCCAGATTAACCCTATATATATGTGCAACTGGGATCCCAAATTGCTTCCTGCCAAGTTGCCCAATAAGCAAGTCAGACTTCCTGATTTGTACTTTCCTAAATTGCTCATATGCCTACTCTGAAAAGCAGTGTCATGTTAGCCATCTTCCCTTGCCGTGGTACTGACAGATGTTCAGACTGTAAATTGTACCAGCTAGTAGTTTCAGAATTTCATATATGAATTTCCTAAGGACTCCTGGGCAAATGTCACCTGCTCCAGCCAGTTTGTTATTGTTTTAGCGATCTATTTTAAGAACTTTTCTCCTGACTTTTCAATTTGAGACATGTTCTCAACATGAGTTGAGAGCAACAGCTCATGAGAACATGAGTTCTTCCAACTCATTCTGTTGAAAAGAAAGAATCCTCTGTAAGCTTCTCAATAATGAGTCGCAGAGAAGTAGTTTTTTTGCCTAACTGTACTTCTGCAAGTGTTCCTATTAGACTGTAATTATCTATCAGCCCTAAAGGCTCTCTGGCAGGCTTTCTGCTTGTGTTGTTTTAGAAATAGATTCTTATTATTAGTTTTTACTACTTTAGAAAGTTTGTTCTCGAAGTTACATTTGTCCTTTCTTACTCTGGTTTTACTTTTGACATGCCTTAATTTAACTATTTAATGGCTTTCTCCATTGTGTACAAACTGCATATTTTGAAGTGTGCCTTCTTGCTATTCTGTTTTTCAATCTCACTTTCTTCAAAATCTGCAGCCAGCTATGTATTTTTACCAAAACACCTCTGGACCACTTGTTAGTAACTTTGTTGGGGTTTTTTAATACTTTCTGTCTAACTTACTAATTAATTGTTCCTGGTTGAGGTTTTCAGGTTTGATATCTTAAGTCCTCCAAGGAGATAGATTGTGAATACACTGTCATCAAGATTTTCAAATATTCAAAGGTAACATTTTGAATCTCTTCTGGGTTGATAAATTAATTAACCAACAGTTTCTCTTTTTTGAAAGTTTTCTGACCAGTTGCTTCAAGAATACAGTCACTGCAGGAAACAGCACTTGTCCATGAATCTGGGACCGTCAAATTGCCTCACTCCTTTGTGCTTTCCGTGGCTCTGATCTCACTCAGCTTGTCTTCGCTGACAGGGTGATATTGTTGTCATCCTGTCTTTTCCCAAGTACCAAGAGACCCTAAACCGCTTGCTGTCAGCGTTTAAACCCAAACACCCTCGGTCAGTCCTTGCACTGACAGACTTCTACCATTTGCAAGGAAAGTAACATTTACTTTGTGGTCTTCTTGTCTATTTTGCATAAATGGGACTTTATTATTTAAATGCTATTGAAGAGTCATTGTTTCCTATTAGAATTTTATTGATATCAGACCTAAATTATTTTTTTTTCAAAGGATAGAGAGCTTTTATTGCTTTCCCAGGAGAGGATGAGTCATTCCAATCTTTGTGCTCTTTCCACAGCCTTTCATTTTAAAACTCCCCTGACACTCTTCTAACTTTAAGTGCCTACAATGTGACTTTTTTTGATGTAGACAAGAGATAGTCTTTCCTCTGTAGGCCTCTTTCAGAAGTGTCCTTGGTTACTACTTGTTCCTCTTTCCTAATTAGTCCCTGTTCCCTGATCAGAGAGAGAGAGCACTTAAACAAAGTGCNGGTAGATGATGCATCTGTGGGACCAGGATTCACAATTCAGAAAATTCCAGTGGGATTTGTTACCAACGCCATCTGTTGAATGTCTTAGATGTAGCAAAAGCACTTGACATGAGATCAGGGATGTAGAAATTGAATGGCCATTTTGATTATGTATACACTTGCAGGATATCCCAAAGGCTTACATAATAAATTATTATTACACAGCATTACAAGAACTTCATACACGCACTGACTTCATTTTAACGTTGGCAAGTTTCCTGTGTGATGAGAAACTTGACTGACATCACAGGTGAATCTAGACCTAGGAATTTTCAGAGAAAGTATCCCAGGCCCATGAATGAAGACAGAATTATGGACGTCTTTTTTATTATTTGTCTAAATATCAATTCATATTGCAGTCAGCATAGATGTGAAGATTTGGCCTGTTCTTTCAAACTCTGAAGTATCTAACTCAACTTTGCATTAGTAGAAAAGACTCAAAATTATGTATGAAACATATCTGCAAAATGTGGATCCATTTGAAACTGCTGATGAGGACAAAAGAGACTTTCCTGACTGAAAATGTAACTGTATGTCTTCGCCACAGGTACTCCTCCTGGAGGTAGATACTATCCCTTAAACTTGGTCTCTCATTGACTGTTCTGGTAAGTAATGAAGACTGAACAAGATGAAAAGATTTGGGAATACAATTCATTACTCTAGGACCTACATATTCAGTAACTGTCCAAAACCATCTGTAAAATATTTTTGGAGTGAATGAGCAAAATGTCACTGAACGTTGCAGTGAAGGAGAAAATGAGAGTTCATTTCCAGGCTCAACCTGGCTTGCTGCTTCCTTGTAATAAGAGACCATTTCAACACAGGCAGCTTATAAATAAAGTCTTCTCATTGAATGTGGAAAATATTGCACACGTTGTGTAATGTATATGTTAAATAAAAAAGTCTCCCTTGTTGGATTGGCAGCTTGAGACTGCTCCATTAGCTCAACAGCAGAGTTGTGGGCCCCTTGGCCCCATCCCATCAACCCTAGCTTGGCTCGGGAAGTTAATTTTGAATTTGGCATGGGCACAAATTTATTTAAGGCAATGTTTGTTAGGTTCTAGCTGGTGGATGGAAAATATTGTATTTGATGCCCAAATTGTGACCTCCTGTGTAGAACTTCAGCAAACACTTAAAAGTAAGAATAGGAGAAAATATCAAGTGTAGACATAGATGTACTTCGGCATTTTCAGCTACTATGGTTTCAGACAGCTGAAACACTCAACAGCAGAGCCCACTAGATAAAATCCTAGTCCTACAAGTTCCTGTGTAGTTGGGCCCTAAAATTCCTTATTAGGAAAAGCATGTTGAACAGAATGTACTAAACAAAAAGGGTTAACAGAATAAGATTTTGCTGGATCTAAGTTGCTCCAAATTAATTTCTATTTCCCCTTCAGTCAGAGTTGGCTGTCAGGTACTTTCAAGGACTTTTCCTTGAGCATGTGCAATTTTCTCTTCCCTTTTCTTAAAAAGAAATTGACAGTGTTTCTGCACTACTAGCTCTATCTACCCTTCAGCAATTTTGCCCTCTTGCCTAGCTCTTTATTTTTTAGATGACTAATATTGTCTCTCCTCATCTTTCTCACCCTCGTCTTGCTTCCAGCTCTCATAAACACTGTCATTGCCTCGGTTTCTGTGGCCCACATAGCCTTTGACCAGACCAGTGTTACAGAACTGTGATACTGTTGCTGGGGAAGCAAAGGAACTTTAATAACAAGATCCTTTTATGAGAGAAGGTAATCTTTGTGGGAAAGAACAAATAAACTTGCTCTTTGTTTTGAAATTTCTTCTGTTTATTTTCAGCTAAACCCCATATTTTTCCCATGTTGTTAATGTTCTCAGGTGCCTTTCTTATTTTTTTTATGGTTGCTGTGACATTCATCAAAGCTGAGTAGCTAAAATTGATTCGGTTTAGACATAGCAATAGAATGAGTCACGTCAGTAAACTTGTTCAACCATTTACTGAAGTCTGGAGCCTCGTATGTGTTCTGAATGCAGGATTTCATTATTTCCTTGGTGCCTATCAAGCCTAATGTGTGGGAAAATGGAGTTGCTATTATTTAAACTTGAAATCATTTCCAGGCTTCTCAGCATCAGGAGAACTATTCCATTTTGCATCANTTTATAGAGCATTTGAATAATTATGTACCAGTTGCCAAGGTTAATGTACATCCTCTGTTAAACAAACATCTCTTGCAGCAGTGGAGTGGAATCTGGTCTCTCCTGGAGTGGAAAAGGTTGTACCAGAGGCTGAGTTAGAGCTATCAGCCTGAATTAGTCATGTTGTTTGCAGCACAACTGGTTTGTTCAGAGATATCTCTTTCATCTTCACAGGACAACGCACTGCTTTATAAAATGACACCAGTGCACTGGTTTATAAAATC
>VYZQ01063786.1:58631-73631 GCA_013400655.1 Mystacornis crossleyi
GATTTATACAAGTTTTGGATTAATTTGGAATCCAGATAATCCAGACCTAAATACATTTAGTTTTTGGTGAATTTACATTTTCTCTTTAGAATCCAAATTATTGGCAATTCTTTCTCCTAATTAAAAGCAAAAAAAAAGGCTGATAAAAAATACCTCAGAACAACAAAGCATTTAAAACCTAATTTGGCGTATTACCATCTGAAATTGTGTCCCAGAAGGTAGTGGTGCCATGTGGGATGGGAGTGCTCTGTCTGTTCTTCTCTCTGATAGGGGCAGAGCAACCTCTTACCTGACTCCTCTTGCTCGCTCTGCTTTGTTTCTCCTTCTTTGACAGGTAGGTTTTTATTGCTGATTATTTTATGGTCGATCTTGTTTTGTTCTAATTGTTCTTTTTGTCACCTTAAAACCCCATGACATGCCAGGTCAGCAAAGAAGGCAGAGGGAGATTCTTTTTCTCTGAAACTATGGGCACAATGAGAAAACAGCACTCAACTGGGAACAACCACCACACCTGTTTTCTTTACTGAAATGCTTTATTCTGTGAGAGCAGATAAAAATGTAGAGTGCTACAAGTTTCATGAATAAGTTCTCACAGTAAGTGTAAACAATTAGGAAAATCATTCCTCTGCTCGTATTTGTTTTTCTCTTTCTGTCTGAGTGTAGCCTTAAGCCTATGTGAACTACCATGGCGGGAAGGTCTGCCAAGCTCTCTTTCTGAATAGTACCAAAATGTCTCTGGAATCTCCTGTGTGTGAGGAAAGCACAGACAGTACCTTTCCTCCAGCTCTCACAAATTAGTTTGATAAATAAAATGTGTGACCACATAAGGAGAAAAAAAAGAAACAGGGATGCAGCCATCAGTCAGACTGATTTAAAGAATGGACACACACCAAAGAGTCCACGGTCATCCACACTTTTAAAAGTTTACTTCACTAGAATATTTGTGACAGAACATAATATTTGTGGTATGCTGCCCAAAGAATGCATATTTTTAAAAAATGTACCAAGTAATAGGAAATCTGTGGCCGTTAATTTTATAATCCTGTTTCCTGTTTTAGAATCAGTGGGTCAGAAATTCACTGCTGTAAACTACACAGATCCATTGACTTCTAATTTATAACGACTAGAAAGATGGTCTAGGAAGAGTCTAAGCAGGGTGTGAAAGCCTTACTTCTGTCTACAGTGGTTTTCATCTTTCTGTACAGGACAAATGACCAAACTGTATCTGAAATAGGGAATGAACTACGCTAGTGAGCATGGGGTTGGCCTAAGCCTATTTACTCCCTTACGCATGTATGCTCTGGAAAGGCTATTTTTAAAGAGTTTGGGGGTTTTTTTGGTTGGGTTTTTTTTTAAGGCAGAGGTGAGAAATCGTTTTGTAGATTATAGTGGTGTTTCCAGATACAACAGTCCCTGCTTTAGCCTTAGGTGGGGGAGTTTTCCATTTCCCCTTCAGCTTATATTAAATTACTTTTCTTTCTTGTTGTAGGCATAATCCTTTGATGAGAAAACCTTGATGGTATTCCAGAAGGGGAAGAAAGCCCGCCTCTGCAGGGTCACCAGAGACTGGCTATTACTAATTGATTCTACATGGAGAGCACACAGTGGTGACAGCCATCAGCCTGAAACAGTGAGGCAAAGAGTTTTTGACCTTCTTTGAAGCGTTGTGTGCAGGAGCTCTTGGAAGTGTAAAAAGTTTCTCTTTGCCTGCTGAGGTCTTCTGTGCCACGGGTCGTGTCAGGGTGATTTGTTCTGTGCATGTTGGGAAGGATAAGGATGGAGGGATGACCTCGGGGGGACAACCTTCGGGTGTAGCACTAAACTCACTGCTTTCGTGGAGAGGAGATGGTGAGGCCACTCGACCATAAGATTTTTCCCAGTTTTAGAGCAATCCATGCAATGGCCTTGAGATGCCTCTATCTAAGGCTTTGATTCCACTTAGAAATCTGTCCAGTGGAACAATTGGCTGCAAGTGCAAAATCATCATTTGTCTTGCCTGGTGCTGGTGAGATTTCCAGTGGGAATGAAGCTATGCTCTTGCTAATTCAGCCTGTGTCCCAGGCATGGGCAGTGAAGAGGTGGTGGGAAACGGGCAATTTCTGGCTCAGTGAACAGGACAGATAGGGAGGAGGTGAGGTGAGCAGGCCAGCAAGGCTCTTGGGGCAGGTGCTCCCCATGCCAGGAGCCTCCAAGCAGCCAGTGCACTGCAGAGGTTGCCCCAGGTCTCAGTAGGTGTAACCCAGACTGCATCCTGCTCTCCCAAACCAACTCCAACTCTCTCTGCTGGCGCTTGCAAGTGGATTCTCAGCTCTCCTCTTCTGCAGCTGTGACAGGAAAGGTTTCCCCAGCCTGATACAGAGTATGCAGGGTCCTTTTGATCTGCTCCTGTCCTGTTTGTTTTGCAAAGTGTAGGGAATAAGATTTCCATTTTTTTAACAAGGCAATGAAATGATCCTTTTCTGGGAAAAATACTGCCAGCCTACCTGTTGTCTGCTGCAGCCTGGTGCAGTACAGCAGCAATTTATTTGCCCTTGGGCAGTATTTTTGCAGTGTGGGCACTGTCCATGGCAGCAGATGAAACCTGCACATGGCATGGAAAGGTGTGCTCCATCTTTCCCGCTCTTCTTTGAGTGATCCAGCCGTGCACCCCCAGCAATGCCCACACAGGGGTGCAGAAGGCTGGGGAGGGACGAGCATCTTGCTGCTACAGTGGGCCTGTTTGCTGGTGTAATCCAGTGTCCTGCGACAGGCCTTTGCTGGGCTAGCAAAGAGAATAAATACTTTTCAGAAATTGCTGCTGATCCAGGAGATGAAACTGAGAAGCTGATAATAGTGAGCGGTTATGAAAGGCATATGGTGGTAATGCAGTACCTTGGCAGCCTCCTCTCAAAAGAAAACAGGACATTCCTGGCACACCAGGTAACACTTCACTTTAGAGTTACTGCCACAAAAGGCTGATTAACTTCTAAAACACAAACAAAACCCCCAGCTCCCATTGTGAGGACCAGATAGCAAAAAAATTCTGATATCCTGTACAAGTTAATGGGGGCTCCTCTAAATATGAAGAGTGATATGTTTAATGGGGTCTGACCTTTAACTTTGGGGTTGCATTTGTGCATTTGTACATTTTACATTAATTATTTCATATCTGGAATCTCGAATGAAGCTACAAATGTCATACTTGTCTCCACATGACCTAAACATGTATTTACAGAGAAATGTCATTGAATGTTGGGAGGCTTATAAGATGGAATGAAATTATGCTTGAAAATGGTGCTTGTGAGGAAGGAATAACTGATTGGACTTAACAGTCTTGCATGATTTCAAAATCTAGATTTGAGCCTGTATATAAAAAACATTTGTCTTGGACTCACTTCAAGTAGATTTTTATTTCTTATGAATGGCATGATTTAGAAGTTCTTTCCCAATCAGCAAACTTGAAATTAACCACCGTACTCATATCTCAGTGTTTCAGAGTTCAACTGAAAGGTGTTTTCAACAGCAGTATTTAAAAATATCCTGGTTTGGTGATTGCCTCTTCTGAGCTTTATTAAGAATAGCACAGGCTGTGGTAGCTGTGTCATGGATGGAGCAGGTCAACACGCAAGGTTTTCAATGAATAGGAAATTTTGATGTTTTGTGGTTTGATCTTCTGAAAATAAGTGTGACAAGCAGTAAATAAACTTAGTAAATAAACTTAGCAAGACTGAAAATTAATTACTATTTTTATTCTTATTAGTATTTTTTTTTTACTACTCCACCAAAAAATCCAGTCATTTATGCAGCTCTAATTCTGATGATGTGAGATTTCTTTTACATAAGTATTTGCTTTTTGTTTGTTTATGTTAGTAAAAAACTAAAATGCCTTGCCTGAAAGGGAAAATATTTGGATTGAAATTGAAGTTCTCTGCTACTCTGTAGGCATGAGAGTTGCCTCTGTGGGTAGGCTCTGGAGCCAGATGGCATTCAACGTACTCTAAAGCCAGAGCTTTTCCAGAGTGCCCCTCTGAAGAAGGGGAAGCTGATGTACAACAACTTGTCAGGTGAAGATCCACAAGTATTAAGGAATTGTATTTCCACTGTGTGTTAGACTTTGCTTGACTATTGAAATAGTCTCTGAAATATTTAGGCTTTTTTCTAAAACAACCGTTTTGGAAAGATAACATTTTTTTCTTACAAGCTGCAAGGGAAATATTCCAACATTCTGTTTGAGTTATTTGCAGTTAAGTAGGATAAGACAACGCGATGTTTTTAATAAACCCATAAAATATGTTACTAGTAAAGATGGATATCTCAGGAGTAAAATGTAGAAATTGGCACATGTAAAGATCTGTCTCAGCTAATCAAATGTAGTTTTAAACAATATGTTTTGCTTCCTTAACTTTTCCACTATGGAAAGCAATTACTTTTTAATGTAAATGAGGATGCACTTTATATTGCTACCCCCATCTAGTCAAGTCTGTTTGACTTATGTTTCTGAAAATAACCCCATGTCAAAAATTCAGTAGTAATTCTTGAGAGCAGGTTAAAGCTCCACAGTCTTTTCAGAGCACTTGCAACCAGTTCAGTACAAACTACGTTTGCCATCTGAGGTTCACCTATTATAACATTTACACATGGTGACATCATTACACGTTTTCTGCACGGTGTCAATAAAAGAAGTCTCTCTGATTCTGGAGAGCCTTTGCCTTTTGGAGCTTGCAGAATACCAGGAACTGGTTACCTTTCCCTAGTGGATGGGTAAGTGAACAGCACCGTGCTCTAGGAAGGTGGCGTTCAACCTTCAGTCTTGTGGTGAGCTTCCTGGTCCAGCCTGTCCCATGCAAATACAGGAGATGGGATCTCACCACATCCTCTGAGGTGTCTGGATGTGTGCTTCAGGCAGGCTGGGGAGCGATGAGGAACCCACCATCTCACCTGGCAGGGTGGGAGCTGTCACTGAGCAAAGGGCTGGGCAATACCTTGGAGATCTGCCTTTTTCTCCTCAGCTCCTCTCATTCTGTATCTTTGTGCTTTGTTTTGCTATCTCCTGGGTAAATAGGCAGAGGGAAGAAGGCTGCTAAAACACCCCCTTAAAAACTCCCTGTATTTCATACTGGTTTTATTGCTGTTGGGGGCTTTGACATGAGAGACATGTCATTCTCTGTCTTTTTCTGCAGGAGATATGAACAAACCACTGACAAAACTTAAAAAAAAAATATTATTATTGGCCTAATTTTATGAAGGATTGTGTTGCTGGGGCAGGCCTCCTTGTGCTCCCGCTGGAAAATTAGAAAGAAATCAGTATTTTGGGGTGTTTTAGCTGTAAATAGAACATAAGATACTGCTTGTGACCTGAAAACTATCCCTCTTGGGACTCCAGATACCTTTGCCTTTATTTAAATCTATAAAGCATGGCAAAGCCTGAAGAACTATTGATGTAGCCTCTGGTTTGGGAGACAGGGGTGGATGGTATTTGTTTTTTTAGAATGGGGAAACTGCTATTTTCACCCCTAAAAGCTGAGTCCCTGAGTATATCCAACTGCAGCAGCCTACAAAGGGATTACAGAGGGGGAGATGCTGAAGCTGGGGCTCTGGCCTTCATTCCTTTGACTGAATCGTACTCTGTCGCTTCCTGAAGTCCAGCCTGGGCCTGGCTCCATTTTCTTCCATCTCTGATTCACTGATTTAATTCACACAGGCTTTTGGTTCCCCAGCAAATGCCTGCTGATATTAATGAAAATGCTGCCCTTAACTCAAAGGGACTTTGTGTCAGTCTCCTGAGATACATGGACTAAAATGATTCCTGATGCCTTTAGGAGAAAGTGTGTTGGAGGGAAAGATTTTCCCATCCCACCTGCCTAGCCTTGGCAACTTGTTTTTCTGTGGTGCTCAGAAAAAAGAGCCTTTGGACATATCTTGCCATCTCTGTTAGAAGCATTTTTGCCATCTTGGAGACAGCACCTGTTTCATATCCCGGTGGAACCCACCGAGAACTACTGTCAATTCCTGTGTTATAAATTGTGTTTGATTATGAGCTGCAGTTTGTTTGAAAATGGAACCCAATCTTAAAATGCAGAAGTTTTCACTAAGCAATTGTCAAAACCCAGCCTTGTAGATAATTTCACAGTAAGTAAACTTTCCTGAACATTCATTGTCAAGATAATACCAAAAGATATTCAAGTGATACTGACTGGACTGTAACATATGTTTCCTCTTCTGAGATATCAATCACCAATACACCACAGAAAAAAAATCTGGCATATTTTTGTTCTGTATCAACTAATTTGAACTGACTGCCTTACCACTGTGTTTTATTAAGGATTTCTAAATGATCAGGACCTGCTCTCTCATTCTTTGCACATATTTTTGAAACTGTTTGAAAAAAACATAGAAAGTGTGTGCCCAAAGCCTCATTTGTGCATATGATTGACGGTGAAATAACCCAGAATGGCAAGTTTCACTCTAGATCTTTTGGTAAAGCAAGAAAAGTACAAAGACCAGGCTAATTTGCTGATCTGAGCACTTAAACCTCCTTAATGCTGTACAAATCTTACTTTACCCAAATCTCAACTGACATGCTTTTGATTTCTACCTGTAGGCTACCAACAGTTTCTTAGGGTAAAAACTAGCAAGTCAGTTCTGTTCTAGTCACTTCCGCAAAGCCAGAGGCATTTGTACCTGTGAATGGAGGGGAAAGACTGAACTAGAGCTAAGAATCTGGGAATGGAGTCAACTGCACTGACAATGAATTTATAAGTTCTGTTGTGAGCTTCAGCCCAGTAATTGCACTGGCTCATTGCTCCCTTGTAAAAATCTCAAAGAGCAGAACTCCCGAGGTCTGTCACTCTCACTCCCACATCTCTTCTGCATAAAGCAATAATCCTTTTACAGAACTGATTTTAGGAGGATGACCTTGCTCCTCCTCTTCCTGCTACCTGACATAGGCACGTGGGGTCTCTAGCTGCAAGAAACTGTGGGAAGTGCTCCTGTCAGACCTCAGCTGACATCTCTGGGGAGTGAGTTTCTATCCTCCTCCATCTCTCCCTGACATTTGTTTAATTTAGGGATCACCAGTAGACTCAGTGGTGTCTTAGAGCAGTTTACCTCCACTGCCTCTGAGCCATGGCCTCAGGGTGATGGGGACAGTGGGACTCCACATGGCACAGCTGGTGTTCTCTCCAAGAGCTCCTCAGAGTAGCCACCCACGGTTGCTACTCTGTGTTGGGTCTGTCCCTTTCTGGAGACCATCTCCAGGTGGGGGCAGGAGGGAAGTGGAAGAGCACTAGGACCACAGCATCTCCTTTGTCTTGGAATTACGTTTTGTAATCTCAGATCTCCAGCTGCTCCTCAGCTTCCTTCCAGATGCAGGCCCCTCTCTGTCCCTCGTGTGCTGGCCTATATGGAGAGATGATCTGGTGACAGCAGCCACAATGGACCAGCACAGACCCTGAGCCCCAACCCAGCCACACACTGCCTCTGCCCAGTGGGCTGGTATTGCTTCCACTCAGCTTCAGAGAGTTCCCGTTCTCTTTTAGCAGCAACAAAAAAAAAAAAAAAGCAGAAAGCATTCACAAATTGCCCATCTCTTGCCTGTTCTCATGCCCGTGTTTTTGCAAAGCACAAAGCCAAACCAAAGCTGTTGAAACTGCTCGTTAGATCCGTCTCAGACACATTGCACAGCAGCTGCAGTAGTCGTGGTGAAGTGATTAAGTGGCTTTTGGAGCTTGGTAATGGAATGCAGATACTTGGACCTCCAGGTTATTTGTTCAAGTAGTTTTGGTCAGTGGTAACCAGAAGTTAGTGATTAACAGACATTATTGTCCACTTAAAACAAATAGGCAGTCACAGCTCCATTCCCAATAATTCAGCTGTCTCATCTAAAAAGCTCTCTTATTCAAGCAAGTGGTCCTCTTCTGCCTCTGTCAATAGAGCCTTTAGATAACTGGGGGCCATGTGTTATTTGTTTGTTTGATTACTATTTTGGTTGTGCCATGGAGCAGTATTCCCCAGAAATATATATGAACTTAAAAAGGCTGCTCAGAATGGAGTAGAGTTTTGTTTTCAAATGGATGCAACAAATCACATCCAAAATTTCTATTGTTTGGTTTTAGGGCCCATTTATTATTAGAGTTCTCACCAAGGAGCATCCTCAAGCAGTCTGAGGCAAGCAAAGCTGATGAAACAGGGAACGGACTGTTGATCTGCCATTCCAGGTTTGGCCCACTAAAAGCTTTCAGGAGGTAAAGAAGGGATGAGTCCTAAATCAGGAAGAGGGGTTTTGTGGAACTGGTACTGATGGGCTTCCAGTGCTTGGATGTACCACACTACAGTGGGAGGAAAGGTTACAGAAGCAGGGGTGTGTTGGCCTCAGCACAGGGACCACACCAGGGTCTTAGACTTGTGCAGGCTTAGTGCTGGAAGTCAGGCTTGCTGTAGAAACAAGTGATGGGTTTCTGATTTAGAGTGACCTTAAGGTCAGCCCTTGCTCTAAATGTGCCCCATGTCTTTCATTACCCAGGTATTTTTGAAAAATCTGAGCGCCATTAATTTTCTCACTGAGTTTGCTTGGATTCGTAGATGCTTGAGAGTTACCAATAGTCACAAGTGCTAAGGGGTCCATGGCTAGGCTGACTTCACTCAAATGCAAGTCTTTCAGCCACAAATAAAGTCCCTCCTGATCAGGGCTGACCTAGACTGACAGAACAATGCTGAGCTTTACCACTATGCAGATAAACAGAGACTGGCAGGTTTAAAGCTGTCTGTGCAACTCTTCTAGTCAATACAAAATTTATTCAAAAGTTTTAGAATGAGGAAAATAATAAAATGAAGATAAACATTAACAGTTTGATTCTATGTGGTTAAGATGCCATTCTCTTTCAGTCAGCTACATCTGGGATATTATGTTCGGTTGTAGGACCCACTCCCCCTGAAATATATTGAAATGCTAACCAAAGCTCAGAAAACAGCGTTACAATTAATCACAGGGATGAGAGACAAGAAAACTCAAGACAGTTCAGTGCAAATAATAAAAAAACTTCATGGGCAGAGGAAAAGGATTTAATCAGTGAAAAGTGAAATTTAAAAAAAGGGCATTTTATGCTGAGCAGCAGAATATCACAGAAAGAACTTTAAGACATAAAGTGCTGTAAGGAATAAACTTAGGCTCAAACAAAACTGCAGATTTTGGTAGCTTTTTCTCCTTGTTATCAGCTGATTTACATCAAATATCCAACACAGTTATAACAGTATCTTCATCTCTTGAAAGTCAGAGTTGAAATAGGGATGGATTTTCAAACTGCAAAATATTGAAACCTGTCAAAAAGACTAGTCAAATGTCCCCTTATACAACCTGAATAGAACTTCATGGGTCTCTAATAAACTAGCAGGAGCATAGGTACAAAACTGGGACAAGGTAAATCTTGCACTGGAAATCCACACATCAGTGTGTTTCAAGAGTTGGTGAATGTAGAATGTAACAATTTGGAATCCAGGTGTTAGGAGCAAGATGAGAGAGATGGGTGATTGGCTCTGTGCATTTGGTTGCTTGGGGATCTCAGCCTGTATTCACCAGAGATGGTCCTAGGGCTGAGATCACCAATCTAATTTCACTTGTCTTGGCATCAGTCTGAGAGGAAGTACAGTCCCTAATGGAAAGACCACTGCTTTATGTAGTAAGCTGTGTAATCCTCTTGTGTAACATGAGTAAAAATATCACATTACATACACTGTAACTAACAAATTACCAAGATTGATATTGTAAATCCATAGAGAGAATGACAATTTACTACCCCCCTGTAAAGCATTTGTATAATCCAAGCTACAATTGCTAGCACAGAAGCAGAAAATAACATCATTAGGCAATTATTGCAAATGTAGTTTTCATTTCTGCAGAGGTTGTTCTTTTTTAACCTAGTTTTTCTGTCACAATTTAGACAAAGACCACTAATAAATGCAGACAGTCTCTCAGAAAAACCAATGTGTTAACTTGCTACACAGCTGCTAGGAAGAAAAAGACTTCGTGATTTTCAACACATGATTAAATCTTAACATACACATATTTTAAATGAGCAATAATGCCTCACAGCCTAGAAGAGTGATGAACAAAACCAAGTATATTTTCCGTTCTGTATTAAAATGGGATATGTTTCCGGCTCATAGGGTAGAAAGATGATTCAAGTTTTATATTTTTCCTATTTGTAGGGTAGAAACTGATGTTATTACAACAGTGTTTGGGAAGATACGCTCTAGTAGGTGTTTGAATTCCCAGCTGGGCCCAAAAACAAGATCAAACCAGAACACACTGTTGGTAAGAGAAGAAACATTAGCAACTAAACCAAATCTTTTAAACAGAGATGTGTGCAGGTGTGTGGGCAGTTTCACAGCCCTTTACTGTGTCACCCATCAGCAGTGTTTGCAACAAGAAAATGTATGCTGTTGAGCAGGAATCAATCCAAGCCACCACGCTGCTTCCTTTGACTCTTTAATTCCCTTCTTTCTCCTCCCTCACAGGCATCAAAGTAGATCTCTGTACATATGGAGCCAAAACATCTCAGAGCTGAGCACTGAAAAAATATATTAGTGTATTTGGACAGTTAAAGGTATACCCAGGGTAATAGAACCACAGGATGCCTTGCCTGGATTGTCTCTTCTGTTTTAGACAAACCTACACTGAGGTTACTGCCTATGCCCTCTCCTTGTCCAGCAGCTCTGTGTGTTGTCAGCCAAGGCAGCTGGTAGGAATAACAACACTCCCTACATTTCTGCAGGAGACAGTGACTCTTTGGGATAAATTTAATTTAGTCTTTTATTATGAAAAACACTGACCCATCTTGATTTTTTTCTCAGCAATGATTTTCCAGGTACACTGGTAAGGATAAACTCAGATGCTATTCAAATTAATATAAAAGTTACATATTCTTTTTTGATAGTAGACTAAAACAGCTTGAATCAGTAATTTTGTCCATGGTTAAATTCTAATTTTTTCTTTGGTCTCGGGCTAAGGGACAGCTCCCTAGCACAATTGTGTGACAGCCCTCAAACAGGCCTGTATGGGAGAATGACCTATTTCAGAAGAACGAATGCTGAAGAATAGAAATGTGGCATTTGTTTCTGACCACTGAACTCAAGCTAATTAATTTACCTCTCTGTGTCTTGTTTCTTTCCCCATCCTTTTTCTTTTAAAATTTTTGTCCTTCGTGTTATGGGATTCTGTCTTGCTATGCACTAATGTGGCCCTCAGTGCAATAGTTTCTCACATCTAAGAATAATAAGTGGGTAAGAGTAAATCCCAATGCTATTGCAGCCAAATTCCCAGTGGTATAGGAGGCCACTCTCTTTGCCCTTCTNNNACGGAGGCTGATCCTGGACCCTCTCCCCCTCCTCTTAGATTTTTAGCTGCTATAAACACCTCTCCTGTACCTACATCTCAGCATGGACGCAGCAAGTGGTTTCTGTTTTTCTTGTAAGACACAATATATTTTCTAATCCTTCACTTGCTCTTCTGGAATTACTGAAATGGGTAAAAGTTAACAAACCTCAAGTGAGACATGTTTAGTATGAGAAAAAAAGAAAAAGAAGAAATTACTCTTAATAGAACTGTGTAAAAGTTCAGGCAGAAAGTACTGGTTTGACAAGTCGAATCTGTGTGTGAATGTGCTGTCTAACACCATCCTAGCAACACTGTCACTCCTGTCACTGATAATATAACCAGGGACAAGGTCTGGAGAGGTAAGGCACATATTTCCTGAGTCTCTCGGCTTAGGTAGTTTGTCGGCAGCTGTGCGATCCTGTTAAACTGAGATGCAAAATAGAGTTGTTTTCAAAATTCGTTGCCAGTGGCGGTGACAGATGCTTTTTGGAATGACACCCAGTGAGCTGTGAAACTCATGTAGTCAAGTACTTGTCCACTTGTCCCAACTTCATGTGTTGTGGGAATATGTTTACACTCATGCTGTCTCAAATTCTTAATTTTTTTTACCCATCTGGATGAGATATTTTACAAATGCAGCATTGCACGCATTGCAGAAGGTGGTAGGTTGGAGTGGGCAGCTCTCCCTTGTTTTGTCTGGGGAATTCTCCAAGGTGAGCTGTTTGTAGGGCACAGTGGATTTAGGTATTAAATTTATTTTGTCAGAGAGTAGAGAGATAAACATAATGGAGCTGACATCTCTGCCCTGGATCTTGAGACAGGCCGAAGTGATCATTTTAACCACACACAAGTCGATGCTGAGAATGCAGATACTCCTCCACAGTTCGGTGCGTCGGCCACATCTCCTGTTGGTGGGGCACCCAGCACTTCTGGCTGAAGTCTGTACCCTGAGATGGCTCTGGCAGTGCTCACACCTCTGATGTAGACTGGGCAGCTGCTCTTATTTGTGTGAAGGCATAGGCAATTGTGGGTGGTATCTGCAGTGGATCAGCATCCCAATACTCCATCTTCCTGGTGGCATTTTCTCTGAATGCTGACAGAGGAAATGTTTCTCCTGCTATGGTAATCCTCATTTTTCTACTCTGCATTAAGAATTATTATGATTATTGTGTCTCGCTCCTTAATGCATTAAGAGAAAACAGATTATTTTTCTTTGGACTGAAGAATTAGATCCTAAGGGGTCCCTTTACTCTAGACACGTGCACATTGCATATTTGCTTGTGCTTGGTATCATTTTATTATACCATGTTTCCTTTGAGGCTCTGAAAAAGTCTTTGCAAATTTTCTTCTCTGGCTTTTCTCATTCTATATTGCTTCTCACATTACATTAAGAAGAGAAAAATAACATCATAGGGCAAAGGTAAGTGGAGTTGCAGAACAGGGAATCTCAGTACACGAAAAGGTGCGCTGTATTTCAGTGTACTTTGAGTTACTGTAATGACTCTCAGTATGGGACTTACTTTTCACTTGTGTATCTTGAATAAGGATTGAACTCAGGGACCGTATTACCACAGGGAGTACCCAAATTTAGGATAACAGAGGCTGCTTTTCCTGTAAATCTGGGATAACTCCTATTCCAAATCCCTTTTGAGCTGGCAGAGATAAAAGATAGTCCGGGGAGCCTAGTGCAGCCTCAGACTTTTCTGTAGACTTCCAGATCTGGGAAAAACATAGAATCTCATTTTACCCTCTTTTTCTCTTCATCTGTAAAATGGAAATGAGATTTCACTACCTCAGATGTGCACCATAAGTTTTTTTGAGAAATTCAGATACTAGGAATAGAAAATTTGTGAATCCCTAAAACAGGCAGATGTTTGTGCGTAGGAATATTAGGAAAGAAATATGTGTAGCCTTTAAAAAGGAAAGCTCCTTTTCATTGTAGAGATGACTAACAAAAGGTTTGTCTAGACAGGAGTTTATTTGGAATGGTTCAGGAAAAGTTAAAATGGAGAGATACTAGGAAGTCGGGGAATGGACTAAATTGCTCCATTCCAGAAAAATTATTTTGTGTTAATGGTGGTCCAGTTATTCTCCATGTCTTTCATCTCACACTTCCAGGAGACCATTTTGTAAGTTTGAGAATCCCAAATAGTCCACAAAGATGAAACTTCTGCAGGTGATTATCCCCCACAGAAGGGCATTTGTTTTGACTCTGGGTTTCTATTTTGCAGGTCTCCCTTGCAGCATCCTGTGCTACAGTCTCCTTTTCAGCATCTTTTCAAGGTAATATTCAGGCAGCTCTCAGAAACTTTTTATGCCAAAGTACAAATAAAAAAAACCCCAAAACCAAAAGTCAACCAAACCCCAAGACAACTGTCACAGCAGGATGTACTCAGGGAGAGGCTGAGCCCATCAGCCTCTCCCTGATGCTGCACTCAAGGGAGGGAGGATGCTGGCAGGCAGTTTTATGGAGTGAGATGGGATGCTTCAGAAGAGCTCCAACACACAGCTCACTTCCTAATCTCCAGGGAGCATCCCCTGCCGTAACCTGGCGCTGGCTTTCCCTCAAGCCTCATCCTCTGCATATCTTTTGACAGAATTTGTTTCCCCCATCGGCTCCCTTGCAAATAGATTTCAACTCACAAGCTAAACTCAGGGATGGGTTGTTTCCTATTTTTTTGTTTTTTTTTTTTTTCCTTCCACTCTTCTATATGCATTTTTGATAACCAAGCAGAAATGCAAGTCCAGGATTTCCTAGGTTTTGAGTCCATTTTATGTGCCAGTTCTCTAGGAGAACTGGAGAGAGAAAACTTATCTGATTAATAATTGTAAAATCCAGGTACAAATAATACCCCAATTCAGGCATGGAATGTCCCCCTTGGAGTGTGCTGGGTTCTTATCTGCTCAGAATGCTGTGCCCAGTTGTGTGTGAATGGGTGCAGTGTCTGTTTTGTTAGAGAGCTTTCCTAAATGCAGACATAGAAGATGTAGAAGGGATATGTTACCTCTGCTTGGAGCATCAGTGGCTCCAGCACCTACCCTCTGCCAGGCTCTGGGGCAGGGCAAGATGGGAAAATGTTGGATGTTTATTCTGGGAGGGGCAGGGCTGACAGAGTCATGCTGTCATGCTGTTTATTCCAGGATAACCCGTAGCGTTGCAGTGCAGGGTGCGGGTGAGGAGGGTTTTGTGTCCCTCTCTTTGTCACTTTTGCTGGTGGCAAGAAGAATGCTCAAATAAAGTTAAATACAGGCTTTAAAAGTCAGCAGAAAAATCTAGGGTATTTCTCTTTATGATAAACTTGAGAAAAAGTGAAAACAGGTGTTTTAAGGAAATGGTGTAAAACAAAGGAGTGCATTTAATTGTTAATTCTTTTAATGAAAGGCAATGCTATGGAACCTGACATGGTAACACTGACTGTCTTAGGAAGACATTGCATGCAATGTTGTGGCTGCATGAAATACCTTTATATTCATTAATAGCATCTGTTTCCATGCTTGGCTAAGGCAGGAGGTGATCAAAGTCACGTGTGAGGCACTGGTTGTCTGGGATGTGGGGAGGACTCCACCTCCTCCTCCCACCCTGCACACACGAGGCACAGTCGTGTTGGTGGTTTGGGCACAGGACTGTGGTGAGGAGGAATCATTATGTT
>VYZQ01063786.1:88947-103523 GCA_013400655.1 Mystacornis crossleyi
GTGGCAAATCTAATTTTTACTATGTTGCACCCTGCTGTGCTGGTTGCAGGGCACTGCAGTCTGACCCCTCGAGGTGCTGAGTGGTTCTCTCAGCACCTACACATCATCATGGCCTCTGCTCTCAATCCTGTGCCGTGCTCGACTGGAAAAAGCCTCTGGTCTTCAAGGATAAGAGTAAGACCATCACATTACAGGTCTGGTACATATTGACCTAAAGTCCTGGTTCTGGGCATGGTTCAGAATTATATAGATTACCTGCACACCTTCAGAAGCTGGAAATTGCTCGGTCCAGAGAAATATTTCTAATCAAGTTAAGAGATTACATATTGTAAGCATAGTGATTTTTTTTTCTTTCTAACAGATTAAGTTGTACAAAAAATTATATTAGGTTAGGGAATGTTACACTTTAACAATTCGCTGTGTGTGTATATTAGATTTGAAATGTTTATTTTGGTATATGATCCAGAGATTTCACCCTCTGCATCCCTCTCGTGTTGTGCTGAAGCCAAACAATGAAACTCGTTCTTTTAAAGTCACAATCTCCTTAGTGTTTTTTGAAGCATGGATTTGTAATAGAGGGACATCAGTCTCCTAAACAGTCAACCTTGGTTTTTTCACAGGCACCAGACGGGGTACTTTTCTACGAGAGGTACATCTGCAAAAGACTCTTTCATCAGAAAATGCCTGTCTGTTAAAACAAGGGGTTTTTTCCCTATGAATAAGCACCATTTGGAGGTAATGTTTACCATTGCCATGTGTCCAAGATGCCTTTTTTTTTTTTTAAGACTATATAATAGCAAATGCACATGGCTTTATTACTGTAAATTATACTGACATTTGGGCAAGTTATTACAAATATGAAACCCAAAGGTAAAAGCTCGTCTGGATGATTATGTATGCATATACTCACACACTGCACTTTTAGTTCACATTTTGGCGATCATAGGATGGATCATTAATCTGGATATTTCCCACCCTGGCACTGGGACATGTTCCCCTTTTGTGGCAATAGCAGATATGGAATTTTACAAGTCTGCTCTGTCTATTCACTAATGGGCTTCACCTCTTACCTCCAAGAGCCTGATTTTAAATCCAGGGTTTACAGGTTCAGATACTGCAGGCAACCTAGCCAGAGGTGTTCTCATATGGGCCCAAAACCCGTAACAGAAAAGCCAAGTAAAGGATCATGATTTTATCCTTCCACGCCATAATTCTTCTTCCATCTTTACACGATATCAATATGTCTTTCCAGTTTTTGTGATAATTGGTGAATCAAAATAATTCCCAGAGAGAAATGTGCTATTTCCCAGAGACAGTGGTGCATTTAAGTGTATTTTTATGGTAGATGAGGTTTTGGTGTGTCATCTTTGAAAATATGGGCAAATGGATTATTTTTTGATCCAACAAAAACAGCCACAGGAAAAAAAAAGGATGCAAAATTCAGGGTGTTGCAAGTTCACTCTCAGAGCTAAGCTGTGGTCTCTCTATTTTGCTATTGCCAAGAATGCACGCCAAGTCATTGAGGTTGACCACGTTTTATTACCTCTGTTTTTGCTATTCTACCTTATTCCTGAGACAAGTGGGAAAATTGTGTCTGAAAACTGTCTTTAAACCCTGGACTTTTAGATTGGACATCTTTAATGAATACTGGACGTGTTCCACTGCTGTGCACTGCTGTCTGGGCCTCGGCATATTAGATACTGTTTTGAAATCCATAATTATGACCAGATTTGTGATGGGTCACATGCCTCTGTGTACAAAAATTTCTGTCATGCTGGTATAGCTGCTATTTCAGGGGAAGTCAACTGATTCAAAACTAGCATTTGAATACTTTTAGCTTTACTTGTTTTGGCCTTCCTTACCTAAGGTGTGAAAAATGGCAATTTCTGTATTTCTGGGAAATTAATTTTCAAGATTGACTTTGGGCCAGTAACCCGAAGTGCTAACATAGTCCATATGTCTGACTAGTGAAGGTTGAGTGAAAAGTATGAAAGTTCTAACGAAAGTCCATTTTTCCTGCTCCTTTTGGTAAATTGCAGGATTCCATTATACTGACAATAATTCACAGTTATTCCAGTCAGAGCACTGATCCCCAGTGAAGCTGGGATGAAGGTAAAATGCGTGGAATTTGTTCTCTATAGGTGCTGCTTTTCATGCTGAGCAAAAGCTCAGTATTTATAATTCACTCTCAGTATTTGCCATCTTTCCGACCCTCTCTTAAGGTTATAATTCCCGCCTCATATTTTCCTTCTAAACTCTCTCTCATTTTAATACACATTTTGTATTTTCTTTAAATAAAAGCTGTCACGCAGCTCTTCTACTTCCTTTATTGAGAAAACACTCATACAATGGTGGAAAAAAATCGAGAGGGAGGGAGAAACAGAGAAAGGAAACAGAAATCATAACCAAAAAGTTCTCACCAATTATTGAAATAGTCAGTGTTCCCTCGGGCTGAGAGAAAGGGAAAGGCGCTTTTACAGTGTCTTGGAATATTTTTCTTCTGCACAATTCTGACTTTTCAGCGCATATTCTTGCTACAGCGAGAGAGAAGGAAAGAAAAGAAAAAGGATTCAGAGGTTTCACAGTAAGTTTTTTCATTCTCTTTCATAGTAACAGAGACACTTGCTAGTAACAAGTCCCAGGGAATATTAATGTAGGGTTTTTAAGCTATAATTCTAAATACTCTTTGTGTAAAATTTTTAGCAAGCACATTATTTAGTACTAATGCTTTCTCCTCCTCTGCAAAAATTTTGTAGCTTAAGTCACAGTGACACTTTTAATGTAAAGTCATTTCAATATTTAGTACCATGTTACTACTAGTGGGAAATATTTATGTATTTTTAGGAGACTGCAGTAAGCCTCAGGTCCACTTTTCAGCAAGGTATTTAAAGACAGAAAAGAAACAAATAAAGGCTGTGAAAGATTCCAGTGAAGAGCTTCTGTACAGTCAGGAGGGATTTCATGCAAATATGGAGCAGCTCACTGGGCTTAAACGCAAATTATTATCAGAGAACTGCAGTATTTTAAGAAGTTCTGCCTATCAGAGACTGCTTTTTCTTTTTTTTTAAATTACTCAGATTCAGATTAAATTGAAATCAGCCTTAAGTTTCATATTTGTTTCCCTAGCCTTTGAATCTTGTCAAAACAAGTCACTGGCAAAAGTTCTTTTGGGTTTCAGAGAACACAAAGGGTTGATGCCGCCGCAGTGGTGGCTGCAGAGACGAGCTGTGGACAACTGACAGGGCAGGATCAGGCCCAAAGGTGAGGTGCAGAGGGGAAGGATGCAGCAGTTTTCTCCTCCACAGCAAGGTACTGGGTACTGTTTGAAAAATTGATTGTATTACTCTAATAGACTGAAAATATACCATTTATAATATTGTTCAGTATTAATGTATAAGTAGCAGTAAATTACTGAGTTCCCTTTACCAAAAAAAAATGACAAAGGCTTCCCCCTATGATTGCCAAATGACTACTTGGTTTACAGCTGTAGCATATTTCTGCTCTAAAACTGCTACCAATCTTCCAAATACATGCAATAACTACATATGGATATGTTTAGCAAATCAGAAAGAGTAGACTGATTGCTGGGAAATGTTTTGTTTCCAATTATTTTCTCCGTAAAAATCTAGAATCCGAGATAAACAGAGTAGCAAAAGCCCAGTGGTTTATCTGTAAGTATACACTGACTTTGAAATTCTATTAAAATTGCTTGTTTGAAAACCCCCAGCATAGAAAAATGAAAACAAAAATCTCTTCATGCTGATCTGCTTTAGGGTTGCATTTAAGCATTTTAGGGTGGAGTGCCATGGTCAGTAAAACATTTAGGGCCACTTCCATCTCTACCCTGCATTTTACCTCAATTTCTTTCCCATTAAATGGATCTGATTTTTGTCCTGCCAATATACATTTCTCATGTCCAGCACATACAGCACTTGCTAAATCAGCTCCTGATGTGCCAGCCAATTTTAATGGGGGAGGCTGAGAGATACACCATTACTTCTTATTTCTAATAGATTTCTTAATTTGGAACTTGTCATTTGCTGTTGTGATGCTGACTCAGCAGTAAGTTTATTTCCAGAATTACTAAAACAACTTTCCTCTCGGAGCAGCAAGAGACCCATGACTCACTGGTAGAGAACAGCGAAACAGAAAGAGGCTTTTTTCCATTTTTTAATATTAAAAAATAAACTAGTAATGATTTATAAAACAGTCCTAGAAAACTTCTGTGGCATTGAAAAGTAGCAGTAGAACTCCTTTCACAGAGAGATTGAACACAACCGTATTTCATTTGGGTTGCATCTTAAATATATAGCTTGCATTGTTTTACATGTTGCAAAACAAGATTTAGAGGGATCACTTTTTATTTGCTTATACCTACATCGCATATGTCAGAATCAATCACTTTTTCAGACATGGTTTTTTACTCATATGCTGCAGTAAAGTGATATTTTGTACATATAAACTTTGTTTTGGTTCCCAGCATTTAATGACTACTCTTTCCCATTCCCAAGTTTTTGGGATCATTTATGTGCTAAGTACCGGGTTCAGAGATTAAAAATACAAGAACACTATTTAATTCAAAAGGATATTTTTCAGGCGGGTGCTTTCCCATCTTTTTCTGAAAATGGATTGTCTCCCTCTCCATCATCATCAACAACATTTTAATACAGAGCAGCAGAAGGCGTGTTACTCTTCAGCTAATAAATCAGCACAAGAGTTTTGCTAAGATAGTTGTATATTGATCAGCTTCTGTAGAGATTTCAACAGGTATAAGCACATATGCACATAGTTTGTATGCGTAACAGCAAATTTGTAAGCTGTCATAAAAAAGGACTTTGTGTTTCCTACTATCATGGCTCTCAGCTAAGAATCTTCACAACACCTTTTCTGGTCACCTCAAACCCTTTCTGAACCAAGGAGAAAGCTGGAAAAAGAATTTCTCTCTTAATGGGAGTAGAACGCCATGGAACATCAGCTTCACCAGCAACTTTTCATCGACAGACAGAAACTGCTATTCTGAGCCAGAGGAAGAAGACAGACTTTGCTAATGCTTTTAGATATCACCAGCACCTCTCATATATGATTCCCTGATTGCACCGATGGATTACCTCCTCCTTACTCTATGTCCACTTTAAAGTTATTGGAGCTCTCTGACGTCTGTGGCATGCCCTCACATTGAGGGCACATTTTCCTTGAGGGTTGGAGTGAGGGGCTTGGACTTCGTGGCTTCAGCCTTTCCTCTCAGACCACACACTATTCTTGCCTGTGAGGTCCCAGAGAGGTGGCTGCTCTCAGGACTGGGCTGTTCAGAATGAGTATGAATCCCCTCAGCAATGTGGAACATGAAGAAGACATATATGATCCTTGTCATTCTCTCCTCCAGCTTACTTTCTCCGTGCAGGATGCAACTGGAGACAGAAGAATCTGATGGTAGAGGAGAGAAAACTCACTGACTAATTCCGAGCTTCACACTGCTCTCTTATTTGACATCCTTTCTCCCTGACTCCTTGCAGATTGTTACTCTGCTTATTCTCCAAGTGCTTCTGAGCACCCAAGCAGAGCTCCCACACAGTAACATTTAAATTTTTCTGTTGCCAAGTATGAAAATGCTAGATTTTTGGGAGACCAAAAATAGCAGTTTTTCAAGCATCCTCTTAGTCTGTGCAGTTGCTCCTCAGTACATCTGTGCTCCCTGTTCTTCAGTGACCCAATGAATATCATCCCAATTGGAGGTCTGGGGTCCCATGCTAAAACTGCTTTGCCCAAGCTACCCTCTGATTTTTCAGCCTTTCACGAGAGCTTTGTCATGGCTTTCCACAGTACCACACAGCTGGAATATTTCCAAATTTAGCAGGCCCTCAATCTGAAAAGACCTTTATACTGCTATGGTACTCTTCACATCCAGAACAAAACGTAGGTTTCAATTTTGGTTTTGCCACTAACATATTCTGTGATGTAAGGCAAAATATTGAATCCTGCCATAGGTTGCTTTTTGTTTTTTAACAAATATGCTTTGCTACTCCAATTTTATGCTATAAAAGGCTATAAGGCTAAGCTTATAAGATTTTAATGTCAGGAAAGAGTTTTACTGGGCATACACATAGAAGAAAATGTTCAGATTTGCAAGAGATACTACTATAATTTGAATAAAAACACATCACTGTCCATTCCTTACATGTTTATCAACTGCACATTTTGCACGCATATTTTTATATTATACATCCACACAGTGTCCTTCTCCACCACTTTTCCATTTTGCACTTTAACTCTTTATGCACTTAAGCAATACATTCACAAAAAAGTTCAAAAATAAAACAGTTAGATATTTGCTGTTATCCCAGAGTATTGTGTTCATTTTCTAGTAAGTGCCTGTAGTGCACTGGGGTCCCTAATCAATGTAAATATTGTTTAAGATGAACATTGCAGTGGGCATACCATGGAGCCAGACCACCAGCAGAGCATTAAACAGGGACAGATGTGAATGCCAGGATAAAAATGAAGACATTCCTGAAGTGTAAGTATGTTACTTATAATATATCTGTTTATAGGAAATGGTAATGGAAAAAACAAAACAAAACAAAAACTTCTGGAAAATACGAATGTGAGTTAAAATCACTGTGTTGAGACACTTTTTTTACCTTTTCTTTTTTTTTCTTTTCTTTTTTTTTTCCTTTCCTTTTTTTTTTTTGTTTTTTGCTAAAACAGTGAATTGAAAATATATGATACTCAGGGATCTTAAATAATTAATATCTTCTAGGCTTAATCTTGCATGAATGTTTTTAATGACTTTACAAAGGTATAACCAGTTTGTTAGTTATCTGTACTGGAGAAATATGCATGGTTTTATTTTATACACATGGCTTTCTCTCTGAAGTAGTATCTTTTATAAGATTGGAGGATCTAATTAGGATAACAGACAAACAGTTTCATGTTGTCTCAGCCAGTCATTCAAGGAGAAACAACAAGAGAGAGAAACCTTCTCTTGCAATTTTTGAAGATCATCTGATTCCTACTTCTTGCTTAGTAGTAGATTCATGTTGATTAATTCACTAGCTGTCAATTTCCATGAGCAACAGTACAGATTTCCTACTGATATTTAAACAGGTTTGTTCCTTGCTGGCTTTGTAGTCAGGCTGCTCTCTGCACTGCCCTGATTTAGAGATTATGGGTGACATTTGCAAGGGCTTTGGAGCCCCCACCACACTGACTATTCATGGTACTTGTACACATGCTGCCTGTCCCTGCGAGGGCAGGGGAGGTGGCAGTGCCTACTGCTCTCCAGCTGGTGACGGCCCAGGCTGACCTGCACGGGGCCGGGAAGGGCAGGTTGGCAGGCTGGGGATCTCTTTTGGGTAAGTAGGCAGGGTTGGGGATCCCCACTGGAGGAGGGCAGGACTGGGGAGAAAAGTCTCCTAGGGAAAGGAGGGAGAGGAGACAACTCAGCTGATGTGGTGGTTTGGAAAAAGGACTTCCATTATTTCTCAGGATACCAGAAGACACAGCCCTCTCTGTTTGCTACAGAGAAAGGGATCTCAGAGTTTCTCCAGTGACAGAAACATATTTTCAGAGCACTCTCTTCTCAACAGCATCCAGAGCTGGAAGGCCTCAGCCCCTACTTGCCACAGAGAGTTGAAACATCTATGAAGAGGAAGTCTCTTAAAAGTCCTTGGCCCAAAAGCTGTAGCTTTGATCTTTATAACTGTGAACACAACAGATGAATTTAAAGCAAGCCGCAATGTTTGATAGCAGGGTGGGTATCAGGCTGTCATTACTGCAGAATTCTTTGTAGGAGTCTGATTTCGCTTCAATAATGATTTCTCAAATAGTGATGGCAGAGAATCTGGTGAATCTAGCATATCGGATTACTGTCTAAGACAACAATGATTTAGAACGGAGTTGATTAAGCAGGATGGCTTGGGATAGGTCAGCAGACTTTGTAATTCCTTGTTTTCCATTTTGTAGCAAAATCAACTACAATAGCAGCCTTCTAAAATGTGATTAGCACAAACACTATTGTTGTTTGACACAGTTTATCAAATTTAATTATTTCCATACCAGATCTACAGCTTTGCTTTTTTACATTCCTGATTGCATAATTGAAAGCAGCAGCTTTATCTTTCTTCTACCTTTGGTGGAAGTCATTCAATAAATACAATAAGCATTACAGCTTAGAAATGTCTGCTGTGAAAGGCACTGCATTTCACTGGCTCTTGCCAGTGCAAGAATACTCTGTACCCAACCAAGGCATTGCCTTCACTTTTAAGAAAACAATTGAAAATATGCAGAGTGCGTGTCGATATTGAAAGAACGAAGTAGGCTGCAGAAAAATCACTTTATGCCTGAGTTATCCTGTATTCTGTATCACCCTGCTGGGTGGTTATTCATGTCAAGAATAGGGTTTAATATTAAGAGCAGTCCCTACACTAGAAGGAAAAATATGTTTACTGTTTTCAGAATTTATTTTGCATTTGCCCAAAACTCTACACTAACTAACATGAGTTGTTTTACCTAAATTTAGAGAAAGCAGGACTGAACCCTAAAAATGGCTCACTGTTAGAAAAAAACACCCCCATTCCTGAAAAATGTATGCTTGTGATTGACCATATGCATGCAAATATTTCCATGACTACAGAGGATATTGATTGGTCCCTGCGGGACTACTCATGTGTATAAATGCTTGAAGGATCAAGTTCTAGTTTTGCTCAATATCAGAGCTAATTACTGCAGATACTATTGACAAAAAAATGAAGATTGTCTCCTAGCTGTGGTAGCTGAGGATGTTCCATGAATGTTTTTCATGGGGTGATATATTACACATTCGCTTTTTTAAAACTGTCCAAATACCATCAGTAACTATTTATACAATTAAATTTAACAACTATGAAATATGTATTATGGTGCCAGTTTGAAACATATTCCTAATAGCTGGTTTTATATATGAGGGACCACCAGGAAGCTGTCATCAGAATAATACTGTGCCTTTTTATACATTCCCTAGGTTTCTTTTTAATAATACTGTAGTCAAAACTGAACAATAGAGATTAATGATTTGATGTAAGAATACTTCAAGGTAAAAATTAAACATTAATAACATTCCAGCTGGTGATATACTATGGGAGCCTCTCAAGCATGTAAAGAAGAGTTTCAAGAGCTGTTTTAGAAAATCAACACACACAGAGAACATGTGAAAGGAGCACGCTGTGTAGCATATCACCAGGCAAGCTTTACCTTTTAATGGGAAAGGTACTATAGAGACCAGACAAACATTTAAAAAAAAACAAAACCACAACCCAAAACAAAACAAAACCCCCAGACCTGTTGTTTCAAGGAACTCTTCAGAGCTAAGAGAGATTCAAAAGTGATATAACTATAAAATGATAAATGTCAGGTGAAGATTTACTTTTTTTTTCCTCAGTTAGTGTTGCATGAGAAAACTTCTGTGTTGCAGACACTGTATGAAACAGCAATGTCCTGTTTTTCCTTAATGCTCTTGATTTACTGGGCTCATAAAATGTAAGACCAGAAGCTCTTCTTAATATGGACTCATTCTACCGCTAATGCACACAGGCTGTTTTTTGTCTTAGTGTCAATGCAAGAGAACTTTGCTTGATCTGTTTGTAAAACAGTAGAAATGTTGCCTGCAAAAGGGAAAAATAGCTGTGTAAGAGTTTACAGCATCAGTTGCTAGATTAACAGCTCTCAGCTTGCGTTAGTTGTTTCAGCGTGACCCTTGGAAAACACATTCCCAAGGAAGGAATGGGGAACCAGAGAAAGTCCATTGCAAAAGCATCCCTGTGCAGGTGTGGGGAAAGTTCCAGCTCCTACAGAACTGCTGTGACTGCTGTTTCCAGCATCAGCCAAAGCTTGATTTCTCCTCTGCGGCCAACTGCTTTGGCTCAGTGGGCATAGGCAGTGTGGGTACAGCTCTGCTTCCCCAGTCTCTCCCATCTGGGAAACACCAGCCCAGCAACCAGCCTGGACCTGCACCCGTCCCGGCCTTTCTCACGCAACACTGCCCAAAGATGCTCCCCACTGCCCATGGACACCCTGAAACATAGCTAAGCACAATCCCATCCTCGGGAAACAACAGCAAAAAGCCACTGAGATCCATGGAGATGGAAATGGCTCTTACTGAGGCTTTTGGCTTTGCAGCCACTTCCAGTAGGCAGCACGGGTACTCTGGCAGCAGAAGCCAGCTGATACACTAAACTGTGCTAAAGTAGTGTTTAGAGAAATAGTAATTACTAACATCCTCTCTCAGTCAAGCCGACACTAACCAGGCCTACTGCTAGGTGTGTGTATATACACACTCACACTCAACAGATAAATAGATACGTGCATATACTCCAGGAAAAATATCTTTCTGGAAGGTGACGAGGTCTCACTTTAAATCAAGTACTTGACACTANAATATATAAAATAAATACAGATTTAAAAAATATTATCAATAAAATCATCAGCAAATAATTTACTATCTCTTAGCAGTAGACAAATGTTAAAATACCACTTGATGACTTGATGAAGTAATTAAATAGTAATTAGGAAACAAAAAATTCTTGCCAGGCCATCTTATTGCTTACAGCTATTTGTTGTTATTCTTATTAGTAATAAAACCAAGTACTGACAGTTAATATAAATCATGCACAAACAGCTTGGTGATATGCACCTTAGAAATATCTCCAATAGAATTATGTAGCTAATATTTATTTTATTTTTCTGGCAGCATTTGTTAGAATACTGATTTCTGGAGAGGAAAAACTGTGAATGATTTCACAGAGACAGAATTAATTTAAAAACCGCATCTGACTGTATAGATCTTGTTTTCTGTGAATCTGATTTTGCTCTCACTCAGTATTCAATCCTGTAAGACACTGAACAGCCAATCTCCATTTCAACAAAATACTTATAGGCAGATTTCACTTTAATCCTATCGTTTTTGCTGAAAATGTTGGAGAATTTACCAGTGTTGGAGAGAAATTTCAGCAGAGCTACACATTAAAAACAAGAAACTGAGTATTCACTGCAATTTGCTCACAGAAGAACCCTGCTTATTAATTAGCAACTGAATTAATTCCGGTCAAAAAGAACTACGAAGAAGTTTTTCCCTTGTGTCTTTCTTTGGATGTTTCCTTGTGTTTCCAGTAACATTTTTAGGATCTATTCCTGCAAATATTTTTCTACCTGAGTAATTCAATTCCTCTGATAAATACTATTGAATTCACAAGGGCTAGATTCAAAAGCAAAGTTACTTAGCTGGGCAAATGCATCTAGATGGGGCTGCTAGGCAGCTCCCCATGACAGTAGAGAAGAGAAAAATAACCTTAGCCTGTGGGACTAAGGCCTGGAGGATTGGGCCCATAGCCAGTGACATTATATTTTTTTTTAATAAGGAGGAAAACCCACACATGAGTGAAACCATATGGAAAACTGAGTTAAGGTGAGGAGGTTTTAAATAATGCTTATTTATCATTTTGAAAGAGAAAAAAAATCCCATTCCTGCCTATTGCATTTTATACTTTAAATGTAGGGAATGATTCTTTTGCCAAAATTCCTTTCCTTGTTGGGGGGAAAGTTATCTGCTTAGACTGCTGCAGGATCAGGCCCTGAAAAGTCATTACAAGCTCGTTGGCAAAGCTCGCTCCCTTCCACCCCTCTCCTATTTTTTGTTTTTCCTATCCCTACGCAGGAAGAAAATTAAAAGTTAAGCTAAAATACATTAGCTAATATCAGTTTATTAATTGGAGAATTCAACTTATCCTTTTTGCCGTTCATCTGAAATTAATTAAGTGTGTAGAATTACAAGGTGGGTGTACCACAGGCAGCAGTCCAGGCTCAAGTTAATCAAAAGAGCACATGTTGAATGCATACAATTTAGGTAAGGTTAATCCAGTGAAGATGATCCCTCGCTGGTCCTAATTACTCTAGGTGATATATTGTGGAAGGGGAAAATAGGGAGGAAGGGAAATTTTGTCCTGCTGGCATACCAGGATTTTCTAATTAAATTTAGTAGGCTATGCACAGGAGCAAATAGTTTCAATTTGAAGAGAAGACCACACTCCAAGGGTGCTTGTCTGAAATTAATATAAGGAACTTTGAGCTAATAGAGTTTAGCACCACGCCTTAAAACTATTAAAGTTAAAGCTGGTCATTGTGCCTTTACAAGTTGCCAAGACGCTGGGAGCACTGTGTCTCTCTGAGCACTTCAGACCTGATGTACAATTTTTGTTGGAATAGTGATGTTACTATTTAGCTCTTGAGAAAAGTTAATGACACATTAAACCAGGCCTTGTCTGCTACTTCATTACTCTCACCCAAGGAGCACACAGCAGTAGGACAGAGCTAATTGGCCATAGAAATATGTTGGTTTTGTATTAGCAAAAGCCTTTACATTTAATCGGGTTTTATTATGTCAATCCAAAGGAAAACAAAGATGTTTTTAGAACTCTTTGACTTCATGTTCTGTGTTCATTACGTCATTAAGTTACATTTTCTCCACGTTTGTCCTTTGTTTCGGCTTTCAAGGAATCTCATGGAAAAGCTTTTTTTTTTTTTNAGACCTGTTGTTTCAAGGAACTCTTCAGAGCTAAGAGAGATTCAAAAGTGATATAACTATAAAATGATAAATGTCAGCTGAAGATTTACTTTTTTTTTCCTCAGTTAGTGTTGCATGAGAAAACTTCTGTGTTGCAGACACTGCATGAAACAGCAATGTCCTGTTTTTCCTTAATGCTCTTGATTTACTGGGCTCATAAAATGTAAGACCAGAAGCTCTTCTTAATATGGACTCATTCTACCGCTAATGCACACAGGCTGTTTTTTGTCTTAGTGTCAATGCAAGAGAACTTTGCTTGATCTGTTTGTAAAACAGTAGAAATGTTGCCTGCAAAAGGGAAAAATAGCTGTGTAAGAGTTTACAGCATCAGTTGCTAGATTAACAGCTCTCAGCTTGCGTTAGTTGTTTCAGCGTGACCCTTGGAAAACACATTCCCAAGGAAGGAATGGGGAACCAGAGAAAGTCCATTGCAAAAGCATCCCTGTGCAGGTGTGGGGAAAGTTCCAGCTCCTACAGAACTGCTGTGACTGCTGTTTCCAGCATCAGCCAAAGCTTGATTTCTCCTCTGCGGCCAACTGCTTTGGCTCAGTGGGCATAGGCAGTGTGGGTACAGCTCTGCTTCCCCAGTCTCTCCCATCTGCGAAACACCAGCCCAGCAACCAGCCTGGACCTGCACCCGTCCCGGCCTTTCTCACGCAACACTGCCCAAAGATGCTCCCCACTGCCCATGGACACCCTGAAACATAGCTAAGCACAATCCCATCCTCGGGAAACAACAGCAAAAAGCCACTGAGATCCATGGAGATGGAAATGGCTCTTACTGAGGCTTTTGGCTTTGCAGCCACTTCCAGTAGGCAGCACGGGTACTCTGGCAGCAGAAGCCAGCTGATACACTAAACTGTGCTAAAGTAGTGTTTAGAGAAATAGTAATTACTAACATCCTCTCTCAGTCAAGCCGACACTAACCAGGCCTACTGCTAGGTGTGTGTATATACACACTCACACTCAACAGATAAATAGATACGTGCATATACTCCAGGAAAAATATCTTTCTGGAAGGTGACGAGGTCTCACTTTAAATCAAGTACTTGACACTAATAAAAACAATGCATTCGGCCAGAAGATCTCGCACACTGACTGGCCACAAGGTAAGTCAGTATTAAGCAACCCTTTATTTTCTGCAATCTCTGTTGTTTTTTTTCTATTTCAGGAGCATTCTTTGAATCTTCCCAAGAGTTTGTAAAAAGACATCTAAAAATGTAAGGTTTTTTGGTTTTTGGTTGTGAGGGGTTTTTTTGTTTTGTTTTGAGGTTTTTTTGTTTGTTTGCTTGTTTTTTTTTTTTCTTAAAATGAATTTTATCAAAAGAAATATGGTGAAAATTTGGCAGGAATTGCATATGTTCCATAGTTTTAAAATGACCCAAAATACTGACAACTTTACTTTAAGACTATCTATCATTACTTCCTCCCTTCTCATAAGGGATTTTAATATTCAAACTGTTTTGTCTGATTTCTTTTTAAAGAATTACAAGTGGGAGGTAAGGCTGTCAAAGGTATCCACAAGAACTGGGAGACTACTGAAGTGATTAAAGTGTCAAAGCACCTTTTGCAGAGAGACAAAGGCTTGTTGACTATTTGAATGTTTGAAAATTTTTATATAATGCTCCTACTTAATAAATTTCCTTATAGATAATATAAATATAGATATATAAAATATATAAAATAAATACAGATTTAAAAAATATTATCAATAAAATCATCAGCAAATAATTTACTATCTCTTAGCAGTAGACAAATGTTAAAATACCACTTGATGACTTGATGAAGTAATTAAATAGTAATTAGGAAACAAAAAATTCTTGCCAGGCCATCTTATTGCTTACAGCTATTTGTTGTTATTCTTATTAGTAATAAAACCAAGTACTGACAGTTAATATAAATCATGCACAAACAGCTTGGTGATATGCACCTTAGAAATATCTCCAATAGAATTATGTAGCTAATATTTATTTTATTTTTCTGG
>VYZQ01063786.1:104627-117480 GCA_013400655.1 Mystacornis crossleyi
AATCTCATGGAAAAGCTTTTTTTTTTTTTTTCTAGGCATATGCATATAAAATTTGTCAAGTAATTTGCCCTATTTTTCAGGTTGGTGATATATCTCTGCTCAAGTGGAGGTATCTGTTTCTGATTTATTAACATTTGATCCCCTGGTTTCCTGCCATTGATCAAGACTAATACTCAGCTCAGCTGATGAATTTTATATGAAATCTGATATTGCAGGAAGAAGGAAAAGTTAGTACCATTTTTAATATTTTCCTATTTCAAGGATTTTCCAGGACCACGACATGCACACAAGACACCTAACAATATTGGGCAGAATGTGTTATACACATATATATACACATAACATTTCCCTGGGATAAAAATTTTTGGAAGTAAAACAAGTATTTATCAATAGAACAGATGTTTGCTTGGTGTCAGTCACATCCTGTAAACTGTATATACATTTACACCCTACCGCCAAAACATGGTTTCACCCTACTACTGACCGTCTGTCTGCCATTCAATCTCTAGTTAAGTCACGGTCAATAAGGTCAACTCTTTGGCAACATCTGTATTTGATCAGTTCACACAAAATAGGAGCCTTCCTAATGCCTGACTACCCTGAAGTATTTTAAGAGGCAGTGTATTACAATAGTTGATTCACCGCTGCTGCAGATTCTGCACTTGGAAGATTTTTGCCTCCTCTGAGGAACTGAAATGTGAAGATTAAAATCCTTTCTAGCAAAATAAATCTCTGAAATAAGCAGGTTTAGCGGTGGAATAGTTTCTAGACTGACAAGAAGCGTTTAGTATTTTCTCTCCCCAAGTCCCTGGTCTCTCAGTATACGGATTTGGGTTTGTGATATTTTATATTTTAACCCTGTTATGCACATGGATTACGTTTAAAGAAATGCTAGGTTGTTGCAAAGCTGAGAAGAAAAGTCAGAGGAAAAAGCTCTCTGCAATTTTGCTTCAAAAACCAACATAGAGGATTAATGCAGCCAATTGTTTCCTGTTGGTGTTTCCATGCTCGGCACAGGCAGTACTTTCAGCAAGTCGGTGTACTTTCCTTCAGATGAGTGAATGCAAATTCTTCCCTCAAAGAAACCAAAATATTCTGGGTGGAATCCTGGCCCCGCTGAAGGTGATGGAAAATATTCTGGCAAAGCTGAGACAGAGTTTAACCTGATGTTACCACCGCATTTTTTCAATGCTGTGAGCTATCTGAATGTACAAGGTTAGAAATTTGATTCTAAGCACAGTCGGACTGGTGCCACTTTATTGATGTTCCTGGTTTCAGAGCATATGAGAACAAAATCTGGCCTGTGGGAATGGGATCATGGGATGTGTTCTCCTTCTTTGTGTGTGAGTGAGGGGTTTTTTTGTTTGTTTGTTTGTTGTTTTTTTTTTTTTAATGTTTGCTTTAGGAGCAAAACATTTGACTCTTGAGAAAAGCAAAAGCAGCACCCTCCAATGCCTTTATGCATGATGAGATTCGGACCTGACTACAGATGATCATACACTGATATATACTGCCACCAATGCTCCAGTTATACTGCTGGTCTTCCCGGTCGTGTTCACCACTGAGGAAAACCTGAACACTGAAATGCTTTCTCTCTGCTAGGTGTTGGAAAAACTGGAATAGAACAGCAAGAGTGCAGCCGCATCCCACCACCAGACATGGAGTTGTCTTTAAAATGGGACTGGACTGAGCAGTACCATGGGCAAGGGCTAACTGGTAGCTTTTTGGGACTCATCTGATGAGAGGATGGCTTTTGAAAATATTTTTTATGATGGAGGTCTTGTTCACAATATATGGTGTCGAGAAATTAATAGCTTTGTTTGCACTTTTTTCCCAAAGTAATTTCTTTTTATTTAATTTCTGTCATGCTGAATTTTCAGTGGAAACATTTGACTGAAAAACATAGTGAGAAGCCTTTGAACTAGTTCTGTGAACAATTGGGATAAAATCTGAAAGCAGCTTGAGACAGTGAAATCAATGTATTATGTGAATCTATTTCTTTGCAATTTTAGTTCTCTCAAGGGCCCTGGAAACCTCAGATGAAGCTTCCCCTGGGTGCAGGTGTTTGATCTAGGGGCTGTTCACAAACAGCAAACTCAAAACCCTACTAAACATTGAGGGTTCTAGAATGGCTGATGTGAGCTGCTGACACACAGGATGCGGAACAGAAAATGTAGTTCAGTTCTTAGCCCCGCCTTTAGTACTACTTGTATACAACTCACGGAATCTTCTAATACTTGTTACAATGTTTTACATATACTTTAGGTCTCCCCACCCTATTGTTTTGTCCCGTAAAGCTGCCTTATTAGTTGTTTTAAGAATACAATGTTACATCTGTTCTGAATTTCTTTATTAGGAGTAACTCTACCATGCCCATGACTTTCAGTAGCACAGCATTTTGATCCTTTAGAAGACAAGGGAGATGTCGCCTGACATCCCCTTCTGTTTAGTCAGGAAAAAACCCCAAAGGCTTACACATATTTCAGGATCGTCTCTCAGAGTAAAGAAAATATAGTTTTCTTAACTTAGTGGACTCTTACTGAAATATAAATACTAAATTAAATCAGAATTTTAATGAAAACTGTGAGAGAAAGTCTAATGCCAGATTAGCTGCAGACACAGCAATTGCCAACAAGGCAACAGCAACCTAGAGTTTAACTTCCCTAAAACTGGTTTCCAGTCCTGGTCAGGTTCAGCTGGTTGTTGTCTCTGCAGCTGATTGCTGCATCAGGCTCCAGGCCTCAGGGGACGTCACCTCTGAGTTGGGAATGTGTGGAAACCGGATGATTCATCACACAAGGGATCTCCTTTACAAAATATCCTAATATCAGTAGTCTAAGAAAATAAGGAACATCTCACAGTGTAAAATTCATTGAAGTATTGGCAGATGGTGTTTCTGAGGTCTCTTTCCTCAAGTACTTTCAAACACGCCTGATGGATTGGTTAAAAACTGACTCTAAAGGCAAGAGATGCTGAAGAGATACTAATGTAAGCTGGGAAAGGTATGGTCTGACAGCTTGTGCCACATAGAAGGTATTTCCAGAGTTTCTTCAATACTTTCAATAAAGCACAGAGGGAGAGAAGGGGTGCTGGACAATTGTAATAGCAAAGAAAGAAGACACAGATAATACTACAAACCTTTTTTCACAGTCCTTACTCTCGTCCGTCTGAAGGAGGTGAGCGCATCAATGAAAACAAAGGTAATAAATGTAGTAGTGATTAAAATGTAATAGTGTGATTTAAAATATAGAGCTGGAAAATAACAATGGCATTCATGGGAAAATGTAACCCAGTACACCCAAGGAAATGTAATTTGAAACACAGACATCCAAAGGGAGGGAGAATCCTAGAAAGCAGCAATGCTGGAGGAGACCTCAGGGTCAAATTAGACATGAATTTGCAATATGATCTAACAGCATGACCAGCCAGTGCAGTTGTGCTGTACAGAGAGGGGCGTATCTGGGAACGTGAAGGTCGTTCTCCTTCCTGCCATGGCTCTGACCACACCAGGAGCTGTGTCTCTGGTCACTGGGAAGAAATTGAAAACAAGGGAGAGTTGAGGAAGAAGGAGAGGGTGGACTGACACGGAGTGTCTATGGGGAGAAATGCAATAAAAACACCCGCTCCACACTTTCTTAAGGCTTCCGGCACCAAGGAAGTACCTTTGCACTGGACCTGAATCAGGTGGGGGTGACTGCAGTTTGCCTTCTCCCTGTGCTCAGAACTGCCCTGACGTGAGCCACGAGGTGTCTCGCTGTCAGAGACATAGAAAGATAGAGAGATTTGGGCCTCATTGCCCTCAGCTGGCCACTCACACTGCTGAGAGTCTGCAGATCCCTGCCCTTTGGAAGCCTTGGCCGGGACCTGCAGGAGCAGGGCCTGACAAAGCAACAGCACAATCCCAGCTCGTAGCCCAGGTGCTGCTTAGCCAGAGGGAGGTGAGGTCCCCCACCACACAGGGCCATCAGGCTGAGCCCGTGGGCTGCCCCACACACCCCTTCTGTACCTGCATTGCCCCAGCAGGAGCTGGGAGCAGTAAGAAACTGTGTGAGCAGGGAGCCTCTGGCTGGACCTGGGCACCAGGGAGGTATCCCAGCCTCCATGCCGTGGCTGAAATGCCTTTCACACTGATGAGCTGGTTACACATCATGATCAGAATGATGATGATGGGGGAGCAGAAACCAAAAATCAAGGCTGCTCCCTTCCACACTCCCCCAGTAATTGTTCTGTGAAAAAATGGGTGAAAAAAGGTTTAAATTCTTGAGTGAGCATGCAAACCTGTACGTATCAGGACAGCTGCATATAAAACGGCTCATTAGTTTGCAGCTGTTGATAAACATTTGGAGCCATGTTCTCTGGTCTGGTTGAATGACTATGGTGAAAGGCAGGTTGTGCTGGTTTTGGCTGGGATAGAGTTAATTTTCTTCATAGTAGCGAGTATGGGACTGTGTTTTGGATTTGTGCTGGCAACGGTGTTGGTAATACAGAGATGTTTTGGTTACTGCTGAGCAGAGTTTACACAGAGCCAAGGCCATTTCTGCTCCTCATAACATCCCACCAGAGAGGAGACTGGAGGGACACAAGAAGCTGGGAGGGGACACCAGGACATCCGACCCCAGCTGACCAAAGGAATATTGCATACCGTGTGGCATGTAAAGCTGGGGGAAGGAGAGGGAAGACAGGGAACATTCAGAGTGATGGCACTTGTCTTTCCAAGTGACCATCATACACGATAGAGCCCTACTCTCCTGAAGACAGCTGCACACCTGCCTGCCAGTGGGAAGTGGTGAATGAATTCCTTGTTTTGCTTTACTTGCATGTGTGTCTTTTGTTTTACCTATTAAACTATCTTTTTCTCACAAGTCTTCTCAATTTTAGCACAGTTCTCTCCTCTACCCTGCCATGGGGGCGTGAGCGAGCGGCTGTGTGGGGCTTAGCTGCTGCCTTAGCTGGGATTAAACCAGGACACAGGTGCCCTGGGAAAGCATGCGTGGAGAACTGCCACGTCAGGCATGGAGAGTTACCTTTACACCTCCCTTACTCTGCAGTGCCTCTGGAGACTCTCTTCAGGCACTTCTTTGGACTCCTAGTGGAGCTCAGAGAAATCCTCTGACTGCAATTTCTCTTCCTAGATTGCAGCAGCAGCACGGTTGTCTCACTGCCTTCCTGCAGACAGGCTGGGGAGAGGGACAGCACATGTTCCCTGGGAGCCACAAAGCTGGCTTGGAAGGTCAGAAGGAGCAACAGGGCACTGCCACGAGGGCCAGGCCATGGTTCTTGGCATCCTGCATGGGGAAAAAAAGCAGTTCTCAAACACATGTGAGGTTTTTTGCATTACTGGAAGTTTTAAAAGGTCTGTTTTTCAAAATCATTCCATCAAGGAACTTAAATAGAATAAAGCCATTCAGTATTTTTAATCTGGTCTTACTTCTTGCTTTCTGGTATCTCTATCAGTAACAGACATTTGGCTATTATGCAGAAAAAAATTAAATTCAACTGAGAAAGCTATTTGCTAGCTAAAGCTGGTGTATGAAATTGCAAATGACAGTTTATAAGGTCAAAAATCCTTTTCTTCAGTATGACCACAGAGGTCTGAAATGTAAGCTTAGACATNTTTTTAATCTGGTCTTACTTCTTGCTTTCTGGTATCTCTATCAGTAACAGACATTTGGCTATTATGCAGAAAAAATTAAATTCAACTGAGAAAGCTATTTGCTAGCTAAAGCTGGTGTATGAAATTGCAAATGACAGTTTATAAGGTCAAAAATCCTTTTCTTCAGTATGACCACAGAGGTCTGAAATGTAAGCTTAGACATGTATAATATAAATTCCTAATAGTATCTATCAAAAACTTGATGAGTGGCTGTTTGCATACATGGAAGCATAAATAATATCCATCAGAAACCACTGAGTTTAATAGAATTCCAAAGGAGCCTACATATTTTAGGTCTCTGAGGTCTGGTGAGAGGAATTAATTGTGGACTGACTTTCGTTTTATTGCTGTTATTAAGAAAAAGTTAACAGTTCAGAGCCAAGCTGCAGCATGAAAAGATTTTTTTATGTGCAGCCAAGTTATTAGGATGGTGAAGTAATATTTTGTCCAGTAGATGGCCAATTATCTGTTAGCACAAACTGAAAAAAAGTTAGAAAGCTCTTTGCATTGCCTCGCCTTGCCTTGCCTCCCCTCCCCCGCCCTTCCCAAACAATATCTTGTGCCAGGTCCTTCATCCAGCAAAATGTGTTCGTGTGCAACACTGGGTGTGATCAACAGCATCATTTGGCAAAGGCTCTGTAAATTACACTATTTCTCCACTTATTCCATCTTTCTCCAAGTGCTTAAGAAAAAGTTAATTAGGTGATTGTCCAACAGCTTCAATATTTTGAATGCTGTTTTTCCAGTTCATATGATTTTTATCTAGAGAATATAATAGCTACTAGACAGGAGACGAATGGCCAGCTATTATCAGTTTCTACACAAGTGGTATATCCTATGATTGTCTGACAAATTTAATTACGATAATTCACCAGAAGAATAATTAAAAACCCAAAATAGTTTGCACTGGGCCCACCAGTTTTAATCTCTGCCTTAGAGATCAGATTTCATTCTGTCAAGCAACAGTATTTAACTAAATTAAATGAAATCCCACTCCATTACTGCTGAACTGAAGAAACCTTAGCCCAGTTTATTTTTCTGCTGTACAGGCAGTGAGTCCTAACTCAGCTGTGCAATGCTTGTTGTGGTAAGCAATGCCCAAAAACTCTTCAAATAACATTTTGCGCTGAGTTAGAGCAGCTGAAGGACAATGGAGAAGCAGAAAGAAGTAAGAGGATTTCAGACACCTTGTCTTGCAAGGGTTGTGCAAACGCAAGCTCTTTGCTCCCCAGAAATGATTCAAAGATGTAAATGAACACTGCTGCAAGAAATGGTGTTACTGGTAGCTCTTTTTACTTTTCATTTCCACTAAGACCTAGATCTGGGGAGTAAATGGTCATTTTGGCTCAGTCCCCTGTGCAGGCAGGTCTGAATCTTGTCACATTCTGTCATGGGCAGTTTGGGTCACCATGGGTCTGTCTGTCTTGAGGGCTGCTCTTTTTTGAGGGCTTGAGTTTGGGCTGGCTTGAATTAGTGACCTGTGCCCTGGGGTTTGGGAGTCTCTGGGCAAAGTGTGTCCTGTTAAGCAGGGAGGATCTCTCTGGATAAGAGCTGGACACTTTTCTCTCTCCAGAACTCGTGGATTGCTTTCCATGGAGCTGAACACTGAGGTACAGCAGCTTTTCTGCAGTGGCCAAGGGAACCTCCTGCTGCCCACCCTGCGGATGGTAGGGACAGCCAGGATGGGGTCCTGCCACTAGCCCGAGACAGTGCCAGAGGCACTGTGCAGCCCAGAGACCAAACAGGCTCCAGTGGGTTTCCAGGGGCTAACGTGGGGAATGAGGCAGCTCTTTCCTCCTGTAGAAGATGCACAGGGGAAAGGTGCTTCATCAAGTAAAACTTAATGAACACATAACAAGTTTCTGAATCTAGTTAATTTAAGCTACTATCCTAACTGCTGTGTCTCCTCCTAATTCCCATGATATTTCCAGTGTCATCTTCTGCAGATTATCCTGTCTGAACTTCTCTACCTGTGCCCTTTTGACTTTAATGGGATGCTGCACACAGAAAAAGGTCTAGTTTCGCAAAGCAGTCTCAAGCCAGGGACCAAGGAATGGATCATGAGTGTGACTTTTTTTCCTTCTTTTCAGGGAGGTTTCAGAGAGGANTATGGTTCTGAATGCCCCACTGCCTCCAGATCCAGCTTGCTCCAACACTCTCATTGCAAGGGGTGGAAATGGTGCCCCCCACTCCAGTCTTGCTTCGGTCTCTGGAGAGGAGCCTGGCTTCAGGCACAAGTTCAATACCTTTTCTCCACCAAAGGACTGAACTTCAATTCCAAGACCCTTTACAAAGAGGAGCCTGTATTTTCATTTAGAGTGTAATGCTGCCGAACCATCTCTGAAGTAAAGAACTCTGTGAGAAGCACATGGTCAGACCAGATCAGGAGCAAAAGCCAGGTAGGCTGTGCAGTGGGGCCAAGGATCTGGTTTGAAGCTGGACTCTCATTAGCTCACAGAGGGATAAGACCCTTGAGTATTTTTAAGGATTTCTCCTTGAATGCTTTTCTGGTACTCCTGAACCCTTTCCACACTCCAAGACATTTTACAATAAACAGGAATTTGTTTTCTTCCTTCCTACCAGCCACAATTAGAAGGGGAGTTTGCCACAACCTGTTAGAGCCCTGATGGGTGACTNGTGTCATCTGCTGCAGATTATCCTGTCTGACCTTCTCTACGTGTGCCCTTTTGACTTTAATGGGATGCTGCACACAGAAAAAGGTCTAGTTTCGCAAAGCAGTCTCAAGCCAGGGACCAAGGAATGGATCATGAGTGTGACTTTTTTTCCTTCTTTTCAGGGAGGTTTCAGAGAGGACAGGAGACTGTCACTAAGGAAGCCACATAATGGACTGAATGTGACACATCATCATGCACCAAAGAGTGTGGAGAAAAAATAACTTCTCTCCAATACCAGGCAGAAATATAGCATTAATCGAAGACAGGTTCTTTGTAATTTTTTTTCACCCTCCATAAAATAGGAATAAGATATCCACCATACTATTGGTGATATAAAGGATATTTCCCTAATATTTGCAAAGGACTTTCTGATCCTCATTTAGGAAGTTTTGGAGATGCTGGAGTTGTTTCACTTCAACTCTGTGTTTTTAAGCGAGAGTACTTTTTCTTCTCTCTGGTATCATCCTAGACACAAACAGTATGTCAAGAAAAACAACCATGAAATTTTTTAAACTACAGATCTCATGGACTTTGAGCTGCTGACATGATTTCCAAGGTTCAAACTATCAAACCAGGGATTATATTATATTATATTATATTATATTATTTTTTATTTATTTATTTGTACATATTTTTGTTTTGATCTATTGGTGATGCTAACTCAGTGCAATAAACACCTTGCTGTTCTTGAAGCACAACNCTCACAGAGGGATAAGACCCTTGAGTATTTTTAAGGATTTCTCCTTGAATGCTTTTCTGGTACTCCTGAACCCTTTCCACACTCCAAGACATTTTACAATAAACAGGAATTTGTTTTCTTCCTTCCTACCAGCCACAATTAGAAGGGGAGTTTGCCACAACCTGTTAGAGCCCTGATGGGTGACTGCTGTCTCATGTGAATTACAGCATCAGACACCTGTTTGCCAGGGCAATGGTGCAAGGAGAGAGCCTATCTCTACAGCCAACATGGAAATGTAAGGACTTCCAAATTTTCTGTTGCTGCTTTTGAACTTGTATTTGTTCCTCAGTATTTTTCAGTCATTTTGTTTTAACTTCAGCAGGGAACCGACCCCTTTTCTAAAATTTTGGTGTCAATATTAGATGGTAGATGATGAGATCATTAGGGGTATTGTCATAGGATCAATAACCAGATTTAATCAAACAAACACAAAAAAAATACTTAAAGAAAAACTTTAAGTAAAGGCTGAATACACTGCCTCATTTGTTTCATCTTCTTAGCCTGTTTTCCTTTTATTCACTTTTCATACAGAAGTTCTTTCCTGTGCAAATCCTTCCCTCGCATTGTTTAAAGCATTTCAATTATTTGTTTTTTCCCCTCTACTTTACTTCAGGAAACATTGCAGCTCTTGATAGACTGTTTTTTCTGTCTCCGTAAGTTTCTTTTGAAAATCAGGAGGAAAATAATATCTTGCTTTCCTGGTATATTCTGAAAGTACTGACTTTTCAGAGATTACTTAGGATATGTGGTTTAATAATAGGATCAGGAGAGGCAGCTGCCTTATGATTAGAATTTGTGGTTTTATCTGAAAATATTGTTCTCACTAAAATCTCTTTCATAGCATGCTAAATTATAAAAACATTAATTAGCTAAGTGGACATTAATCCTCCAGCTCTGTGTAATGCACCCTTTGATGTAGCCGGCTTGGGAGCTTTAGGTCTGTCTGGCATTTCCTTTTCCCCAAGTATATTATTTTTTCAATAATTCAAGCAGGTATTTTACTGTGTTTCTTTGGTGTTGCTGTGGAAGAATAAGGTTCTAGTTGAGTGGAAGTTGCTAAGAGAGCCAGTTTCCAGGGCATGAAACCCTTTCATTTAAGGGGGCAAAGGTCAACTCAACAAGAAGTTGAGTCATGCCAAAAGCAGGACAAGTGTGTCCCTTGGGAGAGAGCCAGCGAGAACATCACATAGAGGAATTCCCTGCCTGAGGAAGGTGTTTCAGTCCAGAGCCTGGTTGTGGATAGTATGGATCACCAGAACCTACTGGATTTTCTTAATCAGTGCTACTCTTTGGCAAGTGTGGAAATAGCTTTTAAGTCATCTTAGAACCATAAAGCAGTTCATATGCAGCTTCTGGACTTTCTAGTGCATGTCCTCTAATTTAAACCAGGGAAATTTGTAATGCTAGTTACAACAGCATGTCATTACTGTATTTTTTCACATGTCTCCAATCAATAACACTATTGGAGGTCACACAGATTCCAGTGTGTGTATTTTGCAATCATTCATACTTTTTGTTGGTTGTAGCATTAAAGAAAACATATGTGCAGTGCTTAGCAGAGAATTACTAGATCATCTAGAGAGAAAGCAGGAGAGTGAAATTCATGGGACTTGTCTTTATAAAAAGTTTTGCAGGATTTCTGTTTGCTCACCTGGTGCTACTTTGCCTTCAATGTGTCAGCATCATCTGGAAGGAAGTTCATGAGCACGCATGCATGTGTGTGATTGTTTGTGTATGTGTGATCAGGAGAAAGAGAACATGAAAGTGACAGCACTTCTTCGGGCTGCATCCTCCAAAGTGCATATGTTGAAAAGGAAAAATTGTTTCAGAGATTTCATCCACTTTTTTTTCTAATGAGCAACACAAGCATATTATGAAAAAGCAATAAACTGTCATAGTATGTATTATTTTTATGACCTTTACACTGAATTAGCACTTTATTTACTGGATTATTCAAAGATCAACAAAAAACTCCTCCATGCAATGTAGGCTGTGGCAATATGATTTTTACAAGGGTGCTACAAAGGCTTTAGGAAGTGCTGACTGCAGATTGCAGATGTGATTGGTGGTTGTGGGTGTGAGACCTTCCCCGATGATGTGGGCAGCTGGTCATATGTCTCATTTCCTACTGAGAGCAGTCTGCTTCCCTGGGACATCCTCCTCCTCTTGGCTCCTTGAGGGGTGTCGCTAGAGCAAAGACCTTTACAATACCGCAGAAAGCTGGATCAGAGCTTGGTGAGAGGAAAATGCTGATAGATAATCTTAGACCATGACCTTGAGGTTTTATAGTATCTTGAGACATTTTATACAGCAACCAAGTGTTTGCAGGTTAGTTTCTCTTTTGTTAATCACCCAGAAGTGTGAATCCTCATCCTGCCGTTCATGTGAAAGACCTATACTGCCTCAGTCTGGAAGTTTCTCCTAAAACGCCATGGAAACAGACTTAATAATGAGATTTTTTTGTCAAACTCATTCTGTCTCAGGTTTTCTCATCTCCTGATCAGCCATTAACCAGCCAGTTGTTATTAAAAGACTCTCCTCTTTCAGTCCAAACACCAACAATATCACCCAGTAACATTCAGCAGGCTTGTAGCTGTAACCTGCCAGTGCATTCCTGTTGTGTAATGCATTCAACACATTCCCAGAAGATTTTAATTTACTCTAGCAATGCCTAGATGAATTCACACACGGCACATTGTAATGCAAATGGAATGGTTAAAATAGATCACACATCTCTCTTCCATCTCAATTTCAGTCTAATGTATCATTGCAGCTTATTCTGTAAACTGTTGAAGCCATCTTCATTCAACTGTAAACTAAAGAGACTAGATGTCTATCAGACGAAACCAAAACACTTCTTGATTAATCACAACCTCTTGACCTAATGAGTGATAGCTGTGTTAAAAATGTTGTCATTATCTAAATGGAGTACCCAAACGCCCTGCAGATCCTAAGCAAATTGACTCTCTTCTATTTATAAACAACACTGGAAGATGAACTCCTGGGTTTATACTGGAAAAGGGATATCATTCATTTTTATCCAACATACCTGCTTTTAGTGATATTACCCACACACGCTGGTTTTAGAAAATCTTAACATCTGAAGTGGTTTATATGCTTTTAAGACTAATTTTGAAGTTTATGTGTACATTCATCACACCGGAGCTGGGTGCTCAATATCTACCTAAAATGCATAGTATTAATAGTACATGTTAAAGTTCCTTCTCATGCTTTCTGTTAGATACTAAACATCATTAGCACAAGATATGGAATTCTGCCTTTTCAGAGTTTGTGTAAATGTTATTTGCTGCACTGAGGGCATTTTTCCAGCACGTAAAATGTGCATCTCTTTGTGTGCATGACAAAGTGATGAATCTTGGAAAAGCCAGTTTTACAGCTATGTATTGCCAGTTTTTTGATTAATAATCTGGTCACATGCAAGTAAAGATGCTGTTACAGAAAAAAAAATCAAATTATGACTTTTTTTTCCTGTTGCCTCTAAAATATTGGCTGTTTCTTTCTACATGTTGTTCCAATGAAGCCTTGAGAAGAAAGAGGCCTGGACTGCACATGTCCCTAATGATATACAATTCTTTTCTTCCGGCAGATGCCTATTTGTTATGATATTATTTTTAATTCCTAACAGGTATAGTAGTTCTTATTCCTATTAAATAAAAAAAAAAATTAAAAAACCCACAAGAAATTAGTGCACAACTGGTTCTTGTGCTGAAAATAAATATGAGGTCAGCCATAAGTTCCTTTTCTGGAAAATAACAGGAATTTATT
>VYZQ01063786.1:164191-191957 GCA_013400655.1 Mystacornis crossleyi
TGAACATGATGAGTTTATGGGTGCATTGTTGCTGACAAACTGAAATTATGAGGAAAAGAGGGGAAGTACTTTGAGATTTTGAGTTAAATATTTTAATTGATCTTGTAAACAGAGTGGTTGAGAAATGAAACAAAAATAAAGTTGTTTTCATTTCTCTGCAGCTGAAAAATATACATAATGAAAATTGGGGAGAGAAGGTGGGGGAAGTATGAAGTCACAGATACTTCAGTCTTCCTTTCTCCTCATTAGGGCCGTGCTCTTTCACTTACATGATGGGATAGAGGCTGCGCTAGTGCACAGATTGCTCTTCCACTTCATCTGCATCCTGCCCTCATAGTTAATCTCATTTATGGCCTTCCCAGAAGGCAGCCTATGCTGGGTGAAAATTACAGTTGGTTAATTTTGGCATGATGTGATTAAAAGCAGACTGATATAAATCACTGAACAGTGTAGCTTATGAAAATGCAAGTTGAGGTAGCATCCCAACCACAGCACTACCATGAGAGAAGCTGAGGACCAGATGTTAGGCTAATGAAGAACCAATATAATAATGGACTTTATGTATCCTCTGGAGTTTGAAAACCTTGCCCAATGTCTTCTGTCAGCCAGATATCTCCATATTGTGATACATATTGAACATCTGAGAGGTCTCCACGCTGGTTTAGTGGGTTGTCTTGGCTTACAGCTAAATACTCTAGGACAAAGTTTGGGAGCAGGTCTTCTGAAGCCCTGGCATGGAGAGCCCTAACAGGAAGGATATTCTGAGTGCGTTATGTATCCAGGTATCTTAGGCACTCTGAATCCTACCTTACGTTAAACTCTAAAGTGGCCTGTTTGAGTCGGCGGGGTCATTTATGGACATAAACAAGTGGGAAGCATCTGTGCAATCAGGGGAGGTGGATGTCTATGTGGAAGCCCACTGTAAGTCTGTGATCAGAGTCCTCCTGCACCTGCTTGCATTTTTCAGACAAGATACCATGTCCACTGGAATGAGGAACTGTAAGACAAAGTCTTTTTCATCAACAGAAAAGTGATAGGACACTTTTAACTTAAATGTGAGATTTAAAATCGATTCAGCACGGCTTGAAGTGTGCAGCTGACCTGGCCAGTGTGAACTTACAAACAAGCTCTGCTGACAAAAGATGATCTCAGTGGCTCCTGAGCCAGCCTCCTGCCTGCCACCTACATTCAACATGCTGCCATCTCCCCTGAAATGTCCTGCCTGATACAGGAGTGACATAAGGTGCAGCTAGGGAGGAATGACACTCTGATCCACAGAGTCAGTGCCTTAGAGAAGCTGCTTGTGTGGTACTGCTATAGGTTATGACAGCAGATTACTCATTGGTCTTTGCAGTAAGAGAAATGACGGAAGTAAGAAAACGACAGAAAAGTCATTAAATTACTTGGTGATTTGAATGATGGAACCTTGTAAAGATTCTGCTTCTATTAAACGGACAGCATAAAAGCTCAGAGAGAACCTATGCTCAGAAAGGGTGTCTTTTATTCTTGGGACAAACCCTCCAGCTCTGTCAGAGCTACTTCGCACCCTGTATGTTCCGACCAACTTTTGCAATTTTTTTTAACAAATTAGGAGAGGGAACTATTTCTGTACTTTGCTTGTGACTTGGGCCTGAACAGTCACTAAGGAACTGTTCTGATCAGAGAGAATTTGATCATGGGTAACATTTTTATTTATTTGTGCATTAATCTGCAAGTCAGACACTCAGAAATAACAGCTTGAATGTGAAGAAATCCATTAATGGAAAGAAGAGGAAGGGAAGAAGAAAGAAAGAGAAAGATTAGGAGAGCAGGAGCTGATGAGAGCACAATCCTTCACCTGTTTACACTGCAAAGGGCACTGAATGTCTCTACCTGAAGAGTTAGCCTTTTTACTCTATGACTTGGCTTTTGATGTCAGTAGAGTAAAATTTTCCTGGATCCCTTTTCCTTTTCCTCCTAAACAGCATGTTCTGGGGAATCTGTGCTAACTTCATTGCATTGTTTTTACCGCCGAAAAGATGGCAAAGCTTGTAGGAAAAAGAAAAAGTCAAGAAAACTTGGGGAGTTTCACCATAAAAGAAGGTTTCATTTTGCAAAATATGGGTTTTTCTCATTTGTAACAAAGCTTTAAAAAATGAGAGGAAAATTATTTTTCCCAGCCAACAAAAAAACCTGGAATTTTTGGCATAGCTTTTCTCAATCAGATCATGCTCTGCTTTAGTGATGAATCTGTTGAAGCAAGGAATTGTGCTAGGACCTGCTTTTGTTCAGCAGATGACTCAAAGCAGAACCTCACTGGTTCCTCAGCCCAACCTTCATTTGCATTGGACTGCACAGCATGTGCCTTCTAAAGCCCAGCACAAACACTTCAAGGGTCAAGGCTTTATGAAGTCTGGACTATTTCGTTCTTTGACAAATTGCATGGAGTGACAAGATTTGTCACATCCTGTCCATGTCAAGCAAAGGTTTAGAGTTAACAATGTACTTCTCAGAATCATAGACTCACAGAATATGCTGAGTTGGAAGAGATCCACAAGTCCAGCTCCTGGCTCTACACAAGACACCCCAAGAGTCACACCATGTGCCTGAGAGCATTGTCCAAACAGTTCCTGAGCTCTGTCTGTCTTGGTGCTGTGACCACTTCCCTGGGGAGCTGCTTCAGTGCCCAAATACCCTCTGGGTGAAGGACCTTTTCCTAATATCCAGCCTTCATCTTTAACAGATCCTTGACTAATAGTTCCTTGACTAATTACCCTTCAGTGTTCCATCAAGTCCATCAGCTTCTCCACTACAATGGAGGTTTGAGTCCCTGGAGAGCCATGAGAGTGTAGCAAGTCTGAAAACAACTGTCTATCTCTTGCTTATTTTCTCAAATACTACGTAGACTGTTCACTTCTTCCTGTAGCTCCTTCACCTGGGGCACAGCTCCTCAGCCAGAGCACACCCTCTGCAAAAGAATTGTTTGTCGGCCTCAGCCTTTTGAAGAAACATCAGGCACTCCTGGCTGATGAGACTTTCTTGTGGAAGACAGTCTTCTGCATCCCAGTATCTCTAGGTTACATTCTTCACCTTCACAAACATAAAAATTGCCATTTCCTTGCTAAAATTGCCATTAAAAGAACCAAATAGTTAGTATCTGGTTCTTAGGATACTGTGATAACCTTGTTCAAGCAGAGGAAGAAATGTCACCCTATTTCAGTAGCTATTTCCTAGACTAAGACATGGAAAAATGGACTGAGAAAGGCTAAAACTAGATGATGAACTGTCCTCAAATTGAGACTATTTAACCAGTAGTTTCATGTGTAATGCTGTTGTGTTTGTCTTCATTCTCCAAACATGGAAGGAATTCAGCAGCATGGCTTGCTGCTGGTGTAACACTTCGGCTGCAATGCAGGACATTGCCAACCGTGCCAGCCACGTGTTGTGCGTCTGTTCAATACAAGCTCTTGCAGGACAGTAAAATAATTGCTAGATGATGCCACTTGGTTTTGCTTCTTAAAGGCTTGCCAGTGCAAGTTATTCCAATTATTCCAACAAAAGTTACTCCAATTGTCTGGGTGCTGTCACTTTGGAAAAAGTGTGCATCTGCAATCCTCCATATGTGATAATGATTTTGAAAAAGCAACAATCACTGCAACCAAAGCATTCGCATCTGTTAAAAGCACAGCTTGCTCTTTCACTTGTGTCAAGCTGTTGGCAGAGAATTCAAAGCACTGGATTGGCAACTCTATCAGGAAGCAAGTGCCACATAAAGCTGTAATAACTGCCTTCGTTAGCTTTTGTTATCTGAAAAATTCCAAGTGCTTTGGATAACACAACGTGCCACATATCTATAGAAGATGTTGGGCAGCAGTTTGACAGCCATATGTTTACATCTATAATGTGTGCTTACCCTCATCTTTCACTAAGTGTTTTCCTAAAGAAGCTGTGGCAACAGGAACAAGCTCAAACAATTCCCAACAACTAAAATGCAGCTGAAGGCACCGGGTTCTCTGACCAGGGGACTGAGGCCACAAGTGCCCCAAGTACTCTGCAAAGATTCCTGCCCTAACACTAATAGTGTGCTGTGGAGTCACACACAGTTGCTGGAGCAGTTGAAGAAGGATATGGCCAGGCTGGCTCAGCATGGTGCAGAAGCAGGAATCTTGCTTCTGGTGCTGGTGCTAACTCATGTGGGTCACAAGGACTATCTCTGCACTGCCCTTGGGTATGAACTGGCTTGTGTTTCTCTGCACCTGCAGCATGGATCTTCCACAAATTCTTCTGAAATCTCCCTTTTTCGCTCCTCAGGCATCAAATATGGATGAACTGGGAGATTATGGGAGCGGCTGGAAAGGGAATGCAAACAGAGTTAGGAGGAGGCAGGTCTGGCTAACTGTGGCAATGCAGGAAATTCAAACCACTTTGGTTTTGAAATGACAATCAAAATCATTCCATGCCAGAATGTATAAGGTTTGTTTTATATCCCACCTTACTGGACTCCATGAATAAGAAAGAAAGAAAATCCAGACATCATATGTGGCCCAATACTGCACTCCTCTTGCCCACAACTCCTACTCAAAGTCTAACTATTTAATCCTCCTCTGACAAAGACAAAATCTGTGTTCCAACTTTTCTGACTGGAAATACAAAGTCTTTCATTAAAAAAATCTTCCCTGTCCAGTAGCTGAGGCGTGATGAACATAAAGAACCTGCCCATCCTTTCAGCCATGCTCCTGTAGCAAGGAGGACACATGGTGTCGGTAAGCATCCTGAGGATTTCCTCTTCAAAACTGAGACTTTTGTGTCCGCCCCACTGCTTTGGATTTGTTCATTCTTCCTAGGAAATAATTACTGCTCCATTTTTCACTTTTTACACACAGCGGTTGGTGTATCTTGGAGTTTGGAATTGAGAGAAAGGTTGTTAAGCCAAATGTTGCCATCTTTCTGCTCTAATACAGTCTACAGGCTGAGTATGGCCTTGTGATAGTGTGGAAGAGCACTCTACCAGCGCACAGTGTAAAAGTCACTGCTGTTTATGTCATCCATGGGGCCTATTCAGCTGCAGAGGACTGTAGGATGCAACACTGTGAGGTCAACACTTCACCCTCTCCACCTGAAATATTTCATAGCACATTTGGAACACAAATTTATGCTTTTGAAGTTTGCCCTTTTACAAATGAAATAGATGAGTGGAATCTGTCCAGACAGTTTTTACTGCAGCAGCACTACTCCATTATTAATCTCTCTCCAGACATGTCAGTTGTTCTCTTTCCAGATAAGATGATGGCCCTGCACATGGTGAGATGCAAAAGAGAATGGTGCACAACTCCAGCTGCCTCTCACAGCTTTCCATAGTGCCAACAGCTGGAGTGACTATTCCTGAGAATGAGGGAAAGTACTTTACTGCTATTCCAGTACTGCTTGAGAAGGATCTGGCTTGGCCATTGGGATCCATTTCAGAGCCATAAACCTTGGGGAGAGGAAGGCACATTTCTGCAGTTTGAAATAAAGCACCTAAGTTGCTGAAAGAGTCTAGTTTAGACATGGCTACTTTAGACATTGTGATCTTCCACAGACAGCTTAGGGCATCCCATTCTGTACAAGGGGATGGCTCACCTTCACCTTTCTTTAGATTCCGGTCTTTCCTTGGTTTTCTATATGATTGCTATATAAAATATTTCAGTTTAGCTTAGTTGCCTACATCACAGATATAATTGCTTCTCACACACCACACAAAAATAGAAGACTTGAAAAAGTGTATTTTAATACACTGGCTTGGAAAAAAGACCCTAAAACACACACAGAAAAAAAGCACTGTAAATCTATCTAAAAGCAATTCACAGTAGTAATGCAATGTCATTGTTTTCCAACTATTTGGAGGTTAAATTGGGTTTTTGGCAATCTGATAACTTGAGCAAACAACTCTAAACTAGTCTTAGCCTCCCCCCTTCTTTAAATAAAGCTCAACTTGTAATATGGAATGTGAATTGTTTTGACTGTTAAACCATTCCAAACTGAAAACCCACTCATCATAAATGTGTTGAAAGAAGAATATATTTCAATAGCGCGGCAGACTCTTTGAGTACAGTAGAGCAGCAGTCTTCAATCAACTAGACTTTCTTTCCAGAAACAGAAAATGAAAGCCTAAATGCCATACACATTTTTAAGTGATTTATCTAAATTGAAAGAACTAACTTTTTTGTGACTGATTATAACTGCATATACGAGTGGCTATGGATAACAGGTTTCTTTTGCTTTTCAAAATGATATATAACAATGTTCCATGCAGAGACCTTCTATTTACACATCTGTTCAGCACCTGCCCCTAATTACTTAGTTCGTTTTTATTATTGGGCTTGTCACCATATTAATGTAGCTGTACATTCAAATTGATTGTAATTGCAAATTTCCTGAAAAAGCTTGGTTTCTGCAAGTATTTAATTAAACTGATATCCTAAATTAAAAATAATTATGTAACTGTACTCCACTACAACAACACATACATGTCTCCCTCTACATACAAAATGGATATTTCACATAATTCATACAATATGTGGATTAATATTGTATAATTAAGGGTCAGCCTTCAACTAGAAAAGTAGGGATAATTAACTTCAGTATTTAGAAACCTGACATGTTTCAATTAAGAAAGCAATTTGTCACAAACTTCATAAATCAAGTTATCAAGGAACATGTTGGCAATGTTTTTAATAAATAGAGATGGTGAAAAGTAAGCATACTCCTTCTCGCTGCATAATTTTAGTTGAGTAAATGGTTTATATAGAAAGCCTTCCATTTCTGGGTAATGAGGTCATATCTAGCATGTCTCAGTAACCACCAAAAATTTATTTCCATCTACTGGCTCTTTGGACATAGTTGGCACCCTCTGCTGAGCTGTCTTCTCTGGTACACAAAAACCCCCATGATGCTGCATTTGAAGCCTCTTTGGGTTTAGGATAAATCAGGAGAGGAGTTAGTCCCAGCCCAAGAACCCAAAAAGCTCCATTCCCACCAGTGTGTTGTGGGAAGCTGGAGCACGTGCTGGCATCGCTTTCTCCAGTGAGTCTGATCCTGATGGCAAAGTCCAGACATCAGCAACCTGGAAACAGCTTCTACATCCCCGAGTGATTGCTGAGGCAGAACTCTGGTGGATTGGCACAATGACACAAAATTACACATCAAGAATTAATTTCCTCTCATGGGAGAACAGAGATATTTTTAGAGGATATTCTTGTTGTAGTACCCCAGCTTGGGAACAAGCTGGGGAATGATTTATAGAAGGTTTTTTCAGGTNTCTCATGTTTTTTGTTGAAAGTGTAACCAAAAGTCCCAGAGTATTCTACCTGAGGAACGGTCAAGTATTCTCACTGTAAAGGTTTCTGGACCTATCGACCAAAACATGCTCCCCATAAACCCAAAGCTGCCTGTGATTTCTCCCAGTTCTTCTGTGGGGCTGTGTGAGTCCATGGAGTTTGGTGGAGCCTGGGAGGAGAAAGGAACATAGGTGAACTGACTGAAAAATAGGTTTTGGTCAGATGCCTGCTGGACTGCTTTCAACAGACTCATCAAATTCACAGCTTCTCTACAGAACACTTAGTTTCCATGAGCGAACCTTTCCTCTTGGAGGGTATCCAAAATATTTGCTCTAACACTTCTCATGCTTATCTTGAAGCAAACTGTAGGGTCTGTATTCCACAATGGCTGAGTTAATCCATTCAGAAACACTAATGCCAATGAATATATATCCACTGAACAGCAGAGCTATGATCTGGAATTTGAACTCTCATAATTCAAAGAAAATGTGAAACAGGCTTTTGATTTGATCCACTGTGCCTGTAAGAACTGAGTATGAAATACTGCTCCCATTTCTGATCCAAACCATTCAAAGTCCAGTGGTTGCTCTTAGAATTTGATATGAACTCTTAGTAAAATTTTGTCAGCAATAAATGTGTTCAGATTTTTTGTGCTGAGGTTGGGATATATAGTGTTAGGTAATTATGTTCTCTGTGCAGTACACATCCTGAATCTCAGCTCTGACCTCAGTCCCATTTTCTGAGAATGCTAGTGATACTACAATCAGAAGAAAAACAGTTGTAATTGTTATCTAAATGGTCACTGTTCCATCTGAAAGGAAATGGCTGCAGAAATTTCTGTTTCCTGCCTTTTCTTGCCTCGATTCTTTGAGTGTTTCCATAGGAAAGTTTCGTTGAAATTGAAGGGCATCAATACATGATGACAGGTTCATGCCAAAGTGTCCAGCCACATATCCAGAGTATTGCTGATGGGTTATTACAGTGAGGGACAGGAGAAAGGGAAAAGTAAGAAGAGGGTTGTCTTTCCAGCTTGGAAGGCCACCTTCTTCCCCACCATCACTGACACTCTTCGGTATTTCTCCTCATGCAACATCAAGTTGAAAAGAAGGAGCAGAAACATTTCTTTGCAGTTTCCTGTCTTCTCTAACTCTGTTAATTACTTCACATAAGATGAACATTGTTTTGGGATCCTAATCCTAAAACAAGATCCTAAGGCTCTGAAAGCATACTGTGTCTCCAGCTTTCCTTCCTTACCTTACCTTTCTGAACATACACTTCTCCATTTCCCATCAGGGTTCTTGTTGGATAAATCTGGCCCTGTTGAGAGGGGAAAAAGACAAGACAAGAAAGAAAGAAAAAGAAAAAGAAAGAAAGAAAGAAAGAAAGAAAGAAAGAAAGAAAGAAAGAAAGAAAGAAAGAAAGAAAGAAAGAAAGAAAGAAAGAAAGAAAGAAAGAAAGAAAAGGAAAGGGAAAATGGTGTAATTTACTTTTCAATAAAACTATTTGCTGGTAAATATTCTCAACTCATTTTGTTACAAAATGACCAGCTTGAATTAGAAACTGATGTTTTCTTTGTCGGGGAGATGCATCTTAAACATGGGTGTCCTGAAATGAAATCAAATGGGAATTGTTGCATGTTCAGGGATGATATTTGTTCTGGCATTCTCTGTTGTCCACATATTCACATTAGGCTAATTTTTCCTATTTCTGCATTGCCATATACTTGGCAGGTACAGCAAAATAAACAGTAGCATAGTTAATCAATCCAATCTTTTTGGAAAGAGACTGAAAGGAGGCCCTCGTTGTTGTGGAAACCTAGCAGTGACAGAAAACGCCACACGTCTCTTTGCCAACAAGAATTGGTTGGAAATTGAGTGAATTGGGAAATAATAGCTATAAATACACTTATGAATTACACACTTGATCTCACAAAGCATTTTTATTACCATCCAAAATTAAAAAGTGATAGAAGTTCAAGCACAAGCTTAAAATGAAGCATATGATTAAATGCATATTCTCTTTGGGAGGTATTAATAAAAGTCTGCTTTATCACTGTTATGCCTGTTACACTGCCAGGGGAGCTTATGCTCTAAACCAAAAGGACAGAGAGCTTTCTGTAAGGCAAGAGGTTTACTTCACCTTTATCTACAGTAAAGATCATGGAGATATAAGATGGCTGCCTCCTGCAGATGGAAATAATGGATCTGCCTCTTATCTGCCATTCCAAGTTCATGCAGTTGAGGACTATAGATCATTTCTCTTACAGCTTTTTCCTTCCACTCAGTGCTGCCGGAAAAGTGTGATAACTCATTGTAACCTATACTTCAGGCAGCTATCAGATCAACAAAACACAGATCAGGTGATTTCAAATAGTGGAAGGTAATGTAATGTCTTACAGAATGAATATCCCTATGTCTGTGGGAAGTAAATATTTGTCTGATAGAAGTGATCTTGAAGCAGACCCTAACTTGTAACCACGGCTCAGTCTTTCTTTCTCATGAGCCCACATCATTTGGATCCTGTTCAAGGACTTCCGAGTAGTGGGGAATTGTATAAGTTTGCATTTCTATATGGCAAACTTCTTCTCTAAGGTCTGCCTAAGAGAACTGAGGAAAGTTCTCAGCATTTGAGACAAGGCCAGACAGTATTCCAACAGCATTAAAAACAACTTCACCCAAGGGAGATGTCATTCCCATATAGCTGTCTGTACCAGTAAAAGGTTTTGTCCCACTGCCCAAGTCAGGTGTTCATTCCCAACCACATTTTTGTTCCTCTGAGCGTCTGCCCTAGACTTGGCTGGGGAAGGGATGCTGCCAATGAGCACAGCTCCAATTCCTTTCCCTTCTCCCTGATCCAGGTGGTGGGAAAAGATGAGATAGCAGACGAGGCTCTAGGTCTTTTCATCTCCTCTCTTTCTCTTCCTCTCTTGGCCAGGTGTTATAGAAAGAGAGGTGAGGGGGAAATGCCCTGGAGCTCCGCCCTGGTCAGCAAAAAGGTGGGAAGTGCTCTGAGTGGGATTTCCATTGCAGAAAGCAGGCTGTTGGGTAGCTGAGGGGATGAGGGGGAGGCTATCCCACAAGAGTCAGGTAAGGGACAGGTACCAAGCCAGGAGGAGTCCCCTCTCCATAACCTCCTCTGCACACATTCCTCATGGTTGTGCTGAAAAGAAATTTAAAGTGCTCTTCTGGACAACCCAGAGACTTTTCTGTTCAGTTCAGCCTTGGGAAGGTGGCATTTTTCCGGATCACCACGATTTCAAGGTTACCTTGTCCCTTTAAAATGGCAGTCTAATGTGGCCATAATTTAATGTGCAGAAAACAGTATTTCCTTACAACATTTCATGCAGAAGAATGCATTGCTAGTAACTGGAACAAATGTATAATTTTAAGCATCCACTCCTATCCCACGTCTCTGATAGGAACTGTATCTTTCAGGAATGTCCCATGTATTTTCTGTTGGACATGGCCGATGGTTTGTCTGGCTATGGTGAGAACACCAAATGCGTGAGGGGCTCACCCATGTTGATGAGCATGACCCTGCTTAGTCCAAAGCCAAGTCCATGGAGCACAGATCCTGCACTATCACCTTCACTCTTCCCAAGCACCGTGACCAGCAAATCTGGATACAATGCTACAAGAGCCACCTCAGAGATTCCCAGACACACAGGTTTGTCCATGGTCCCAGAAACCCGCTTTGGCTTACAGGGCTGTTCTCGCTGGTTTGGAGGGCACTGCCTCCTCCACCAGCTGTTTCCAGGTGCCAGTGACACTGATTTAATGCTCCTTTGTGTCGTTCTCCCAGCATGGAGAATCTGACACCACCAGTATTTCTTAAATGGCCCAATGCAATGTATTAAGAGACAGGGGGAAATCTGAGTGTCTGTGTTGCCATTTGATAAATAGCTATCTTATTAATATAAGAACTTGTCAACGCACTACAGATTCCATCAGTGTTTGGATCTGGGGCGGAGGAGCAGGAGAGGGAAATGTGTTGGATTGAAAATATAAACCCTTAGACATGAAGAGTGGGAGGATGTGGGACTATATCTCTGTGACATTTTGGCCAGCCTATGCAAGAAACCTTTCCCATTTCTATACTTTTACTGTACTTGAAATCCAGTGGGAACCTAATTAAAATTAATGGAGAAATAAAATTTGGGAGGAAAGCAGGGCAATGTAAAAATAGAAATGCTAACACAAGAAAATATTAGGTGTCCATGAACTCTCTTAAAATGCATTTTTTTCAAATTAACATATCAAAATACTGCTCTGGGACTTCCAGAAGTCTTCAGAGTGTAATATATTTAAAAGACCATGACAATGTTATAAAATAATTAATTTTATTTGACTTTTACCTCTCTGCAGAGCTGGAATCAGTAGCCAATACATAATCAGCTTCCCCATTCATCTCTTTACCCCAACAGTCTCTGGAACAGGAAACCTCCCAGCCAATGTTCAGAGGATGCGATGATGGAGCAGAAGTCCTAAGTGCTTTGGTACCCACAAAAATCACTTTCCACAGCTGTCCCACTTGGTGTGTTCATGCAGTTTAGTGCAGAGTGGGCAGCAGGAGCTGAAAGGATATTTTCCATGTGGGATGTATCACACTCTGTGGCAAATGTGCTTAAAACCTGATTGTGCAATATGGCTCTAGTTGTCTTTAATTCCACCCTGAGTCATGACATCATTAAGGAGGGGGAAAAGAAAAAAAAAACAAAAAAAAGAAAGCTAAGCAGTTTTAAAAAAATACGGTTTCAGAGTCTGCTATGCACTCATCATAAATACATCATTATGCAATGGAGTCACTATTGGACAAGGTAAATTGGAGTGCATTAACCATGTTTTTCTATGGCTTAGCTTGTGCCTTTTTTCTTTTCCAATGTTTGTTTAGAAGATAATTGCAACCACTTGACACATTTGTACCCTTGAGTTATTGATACAGGTTTTTAAGCCATAGGAACACAGTTGAGATCAGCAAATATTTAGTGAGATTCCTGTCAAAGAGGATTTTAAGCAAAAAGCTCATAGAAACTTGTTGCTTTATATAGGTCTATAGTCTTTACAATAATGGGTGTTTAATTAATGAAATCTGTACAACCCATGAACAAGTGAGCAAGGAACTGTCATTAAATTACCCCTAGTAGATGGATGGAAAAAAAAGTGCTGCAATGTTATTGCAAGAGTGTGTTGAGGATGCCAAGAGAATGAAAGAAGCTAATAGTTCCTATCCCAATACACCTCATGAGTCTAACTTAATAACCACTGAAAGTCCCGTTCTTTTCCTCTGGAATCATCTGAAGTGCTTGGTGCCATCATGAGCTCCTACATGTTATAGGTGCAACCCAGACCATGGGTAGCCCTCTTAGGCACACCACTACCCTTGCTAGGACTCTGGTGCTCCCCAAATTCCACCACAGATAGCTTTTTTTCTCTTCGTGACAGGCTGGGGACTCAATTATGAAGAGTTCAGTGGAAGGCTTGTGCTTCCTGGCCGTAAAGTTCAGCTATCTGTTGTAATAAAGACACAAAACAATCTTGCTTTACGTGATTCAATGAAGATTGACACTAGATCAAATTATTTGCTGGAAGCTTGTAAATTCATGGAACTAACCATGTTTTGAAGATAGCTGAAATGCTCCTGTAAACTACTTAGAAACACTTCTGCATTTACATGAAGCAGTCTTGGAAAAGCTACATGTTAATAGCTATATTTATGTACTTTGATTCCAAGTGGCAAACTATTTCAATCTTTTAAGTCACTGATGCATAGGCAAATAGTGGAATGGGTGATTTATTTATTCCTTAATCCAGAGAGATTTCAGAGACCATCCAAGATATTAGTTACAGGTTTTGGAGATGAATCATGGGCAAATATAAAGACAGATAGACAGCTATGCCACGCCTGGTGCCAGGGAAAAATCCCTCTATGTCCCAACCAGCACATCTCAGACTTAAACCTGAAGCGTGTCTTTAATTGTGAGAAAGTTCTGTGGTTGCCTTGGGCCAGACTGCCAGTCTCTGTCAGACTGGAGGTCTGGGACGTGCTCTTCAGTAGGTGCAGGATCTGCTGCCATCAAACCAGGTCGCTGTTGCAGTGGGGTGGCTGCAACCTTTCCCTGGGAGACAGCCTTGGCCCGTGGAAGAATCAAGGAGACGATATTTGATAGATGTTTTCAGATTTTATTCCCCCTGGCCGCACATGGCCGGAGCCCGGCAGGGACTCCGACAGCGACCTGCTCCCAGAACAGGTCTGGAACAACCCCCCCCGGGGTCCCGTGAACACTCCCTTAAGTACAGGATTCCCGCGGGCTACATTCAAACTGACCAATAGGGACAGAATTTGGGGTACACATGACCAGGGAACAGGGAGAGAGAAACCCCGTGCCCCAAGCATCCACTCATGCCCATTCCCCCCACGGGGGTCACCTCTTCAGGTCGCCATTAGAACAGATAGTGGATGCCTTTTGTCTGAAGATAAAATTCACCCAGAGTACAAGGTTTGCTTACCACGCACGCTGTTAACGCATGTGTGCATGGGCCTTTGAGTGAGAAAGACTTTTAGCCTAAAAGCTGGCTTAAAGCAGCTAGGCAGTTTGAAAGACAGCTTAGAACTAAGTACATATTATCCATTTTTGATTATTGTTAGCCTGGTGCCATGCAAGTTTGTGAAGCTGATGCAAGAAAAAAGGGCCCTCCAGTGCTAACTATTTCCAGAATCCCAGCAAAACTAACTTTGCTGCTGTCATGTTTCTGTACATGCATTATTCCTAACATGGTTTCTCTGCAGCCCACAAGTCTTGCTGGCACTTTGAAACAGTATTTCGATCAGAAATGCCAGACCCGGCAATGTGGTGATAGAATGCACTAATAAGCAAATTCTGAGCAATGTTCAAGAGGAAACACTTTTTATTTTATGAAGAATTCTTATTTAATGTATTTTTTCTTAAAAGCAGTGACACTATGTCATCCATAATAAATCATTCTTGTGCTCATTAATGTCTTCATTATCCATTTCTGTTTCTGAATTATGGAAACAAGTTTTGGAGTTCAGTGGGAGATGGATGAATGCTCCAGCATTTTGCTGTGAATCCAGAGTACTTTGTTAAACTCCTTGCACAATTTCCAAAAATGTTAGAAATACTTTCATGGCAATGGACTACAGGGGCTGTCTTTTTCTATAAAATTCTAAACACACACCCCCACACACACCCCCACACACACTTGTCAAAGTTAGGCAGGAATTCTATAGCACTTAGTACTTGTAGATGTAGAAATGACTGCCAAATGAATGGTTTATACTGGAATATCTCATTATTTATATAAGTATGCTACAGTATGGACATTTAATTTAGTTCTCATTCCAAACCCATGACAAGTCACTTTGACACCTTTAAGAAATGTTTCACATATGGTAAGATAGAGCACTCAAAACTGTAAAAGGAAAAAAAATAGATGACTCAAATTAAAACAGAGATTTTTAAACAATCAAAGGAAATACTTCAAGCTTGTAATAACACATCTCAGCCATTTACTGTTTAATAATTTTAATGATGAATTAACATTTCTGGGGAACAAGGATGGTACAGTAGTTCTGGGGGCTGGCTCTTTTCACTTCCAAAAGATGTAGGGAAATATTTCACAGGCATTAATGGAAATGTCTTTTTGAATATGAACTTTCACAAGCTTTCATGGAAGGTTCTGATTTGTTCTGGTGCTGCTGTAGATCTGAGCATTAGAGAATTCAGGCACCAAGCCCAGGTACTGAGACAGCCAGGCAGAGATCTGAAACTGCACCTACACTCCCTGTGCCTGCCTGTTACCATCTCATAGCCTTTCACTTTACAAATAAAATAGTCATGTTTATCCCCTACTCTGTGAAAAACACCATTTTAGCTGAAACACATTTCTGCCATAAAACTAAATCAGACTACTTGTGTAATGAAGCTGGACGGAAAGTAGCACCAAAGGTTGATTTACTGTGCAAGCTAAGTGGGGAAGGGTTTGGCTTCAAAGCTGACACTTTATACAGGGCACTTCCTCTACGAAGTGAGAGTTTGAGCCATGAAATCTGGCTTTGGAATGGCAACTGTCTGCGTACTGCCCAGATTAGGAAGCTCCTCCTCAGCAAGGGGAGCAGCCCATTCGCCAGGATCCCTCACAGCAAGGAGCTCACATTAGTGCTCCAATATGCAACTGGCTGTGAGAGCTAATAGGCCAAGTATAAGACTAGTAACACTGGGTTTCTACCATGGGAAAGGCTCCTGTGAGCCCTTTCCTTGCCTGCTTGCTTAGCTTCCTGAGGTGTGGGGCTTGAAGGTGAGCATGGCCTCAGCAAGCAACCAAAGCACCTAATGACATGTTTCTCTCTTGGACCACGATATTGCACCAAAGTAGGAATGTTATGACATTTGGAGGGCAAAAAGCAGGCAAGCACACACGGGGAACTGCCTCAGTTATAGCCAGATGGTTCTCCCAAGGCACCCCACCTTGGGGGTTCCTTGCAACATCAGGCCTTTCAGCATCTGCCACAGAGAGGAAAGTGAATAGAGATGTCTGAGTTCTTGCCTGGGCCAGCAATGGCCTGCTCTTGCTGTGCAGGATGGGAGTGGGCTCCAGGATCCACTGGGTTCTGTATACAGATCACATATACAGAGGGAAATAGATGGGTATCATATAGGTATCAATCAGAAAACAGAAGTACTTTCTATATAAAAATATTACTTTCTATATAAAAATATTACTTTCTATATAAAAATACTTAGTGTATAATAAATAAGACAGCAAGAAATTACCACTGAGACAAAGACTTAAAAAACATGAAACACAAAGTGTTTACTGTGTCTTTTGTTTACATTTTTATAAAATAAATCTTTGACAACTCTTTTGAAGAGCAAGGGTTTTTAGCCAGCCTGAATGAAAACATTACCCAGTGTTACCAAAACAAAGATAAAATACTCTCAGTTGTAACTTTTGAAGCTTTTTTAAATCCATTTTGTTCTTTTTTCTGCTCGTCTGGATCTCCCCTGACACACATAAGCTCACGCTCCAGCCCCATCCTCACCTCTCCATTACCACCATGAGCTGCTCCCTTGACCCTAAGTGCAAGAAGCAAGATTTTCTTCCAAGAGCATCTAAGACGGGGGAGGGGAAAGACAATGTCTGAATAGTTTTTCTAGGGATTTTTGTATTTTCCTCTTGAGAATATATTCTGCGTCCCTGAGGGTGGTGGACGCATCCCTTGCTGTCCCAAGCCCTTCCCTCTGAAGAAGCAGCTACCACCTTGGCCATCTGGGAAGGCTCCTGCAGTGCACCACGACACTTTGCAGCCGTGAGACCTACTGGAGTATAAGGGAGTATCTCCAGGAAGGCCTGTGGGATCAGCTATCCCAGGCCCTATATTTTAACGTAATCTAGAATCTCTACTAAGGGAAGTTATATTTTTTCCAAGGAGGCTCATGTGTATCCCAAGCCAGTTAATTTCTTACAAGGCTGATACTGTAATGGAGTACAAGAATGTTCATGCTAAATGGAAAATGAAAGGGGACTTCCCCACATTTAATGAAAAAAAACACAAGTGAGTCAGTCTTTAAATCTTTCACCAGATAATTTCTCTCTCATAATGTGCTCTTTCTATCTACTAATTTGACAGTGTGTTCTTTTAAATGTAGGTATTTGATCAGTGTCCCCGGGTAAGTTCATCTGGCTGATGAAACAAAACAGAAATATCTAACGACAATGTCTGGCACAGGTACAAACACAATCAGTATCTCCAATTTATCTTGAGATTGCATGCAAAGTACTCCGAAACAAAAACACAATGCAGCTCTTCTACTTTTTGATGTTGAAAAATTTTTTAAAGTGCAATCCACATGAAGCTTCTGCATTTCACCAGCCAAGGCTGACTGAAAAGTGTGTACTTTTAGAGGGTAACAGCATTATTTGTTGTTACTGGTAACTTTGTGCAACTGTGTAGGGATTGGGGTTTTTTTACTCTTCCTTATGGAATTCCTGTAAGTGCTTTGCCAAATCCTGTGTAATGTTCAATTCATATAGTTTTCCTTTTCTCCTGTTTCTGAAGTGAAGTCATTGAGCTAAAACTTAAAATGGAAACTCATGCATCCACCTAGAAGGCTGAAGAAAAAACCACAAAACAGACCTGAGCAAAGTTAAAATTGTGCATTTGAGGAATGCTGGGGTTATTCTGAAAGTTTCCAAATCAGGCACAGTGTTTCTAGTATTCACAACTGGACCTGTGTGCTGTTTTAAAGAGCACTTAGTGGTTAATGATATGTGTTTTGAGTATTTAGTCAATCACAAACAATAAAATATCTTTGAAATTTGTTCCCATTATTTCCACCAAATGGATAAAACCAGCAGCAATTCCTATGCTTGGAAGAGTCCTACTAGGTAAGGTTATGAACTATGTTCTTGCAAGAAGAACTTTCAGAATACAGAATGTTTGTCGATTATTTTTAGCTGGTTACTCTATTTTCAACACAAAGATTTCTAGTAGTTACTCAGGTAGACTGGTTAATCTCTAATCCCTACTATCCAACAAGCCACATGATCTACCTCTAGTCTGTCTGCCACAGTCCCTTCTCCTACTGTCCAGCTAAGAGGGAAAAAAGTCTGGTGAACTTCTACATATAGCTCTAGATTCAGTCAAGAGTGGAGAGCTAAACATACAGGTTTCTTTTTCGGTTTACATCAGCAGAGGCTCTGATGTTATTAGGGAGTGTCTAACTCACACTGAACAGTGTTTATTCTTGCTCTAGTATATCAGAGAGAACAAGATCACAGTCCTGTGTAAATGCGCTAGGGGGTGTAGAAACTCTGAATTAGACACGTGTTCCACTTTCTTTGTGCCTGAATCACCCATGTCCAGAGCTTCTTAAGAGACATAATAATGCAATCTGTCATTCACAGAAAGGAACACATGGAGTGTAAAATGCCGTTACTGGAATTTATCAAGAGCAGCTTCCATAACCTGCTACATTGTAAAAATGTTCACATTTTAGCATGCCAACAGAGCTTCAGCATTGATGCCTCCAACAAATAGGAAGCACATGGCATATTATTATTCCTCTCAAATCCACAGTTCAGTTTTAGAGGATACACATGAAGAGAAAATCCAGTCATCTACTGCCCGGGTTAAAGGGGCAAGGCCTTTTCTTGTGTGACTCAGGTGGGGAGTCACATACAGTAAATGGACTTGGCAGCTTTCCCTTTCTGTTTCTGGGGTTGAACAGCCATCAGAAGATACCCAGAAAGTACTGTGATCAGTCAATCACCATCTGTCCATGAAAAGCACACGGTGTCGGAGAGAGGCCAGAAATGGGAAATTTCACAGGCAAGGTTGTTCAGCCTTTCTCAAAAAAGGCACCACTTCAGGTAATCAAGTTGGGTCTCTGAATAAGAGACAGATGAGAAGAGCACTAACAGCAGGCTGAATAGTCACATCATTAGAATGAAATAAACCTGCCTTGAACTCCGGAGTTTAGACTGGATTTAGAATCCTTCAGCTTTGCTTGGTTTTGACCCCAGTGTATCAATTCAGACTAAACTATGTTTTTACATGTCCAAAAGGGTGAATCATCTTAATATGATGTTAATATCTGAGTCCATTTCTACAAGAAACTCAAAACACAGACACGAAGGAGTGGAGAAAACAAGTTCCCACTGTCTGTCACGGGGTTTGCTGGTGGCACTCCCATTTGTTGGGGCATTTCATTTCTACAGGCAGAAAAGGAACTCACCTTTCTGTTGTAGGTGAGCATGAATGTTTAGTACTTTGCACTTAGGAAGAGATAAATAGCCCTGTATATGCCATAAGTTTTAACTAAGGAGAAGCTACTCACTCGTTATCTTTCTTAAACTGACACTAGATTAATGTAATGCATGGCAGTAGAGAGCATTAAGAGAAGTGCAAAAAACTCCTGGTTACATATCCATGTTTCAAGTGTATATTGCAACATGTAGTTTCCTGCTGATTTTTCTTCTTCTTCACTGGCCTTCTAACTCAAGCTGGTATGTCAGTGAAGATATTACAGAAAAATCTATTCAGTACTTACTTTTTCACCAATTTTTTCAACAAACCAGGTGGCATGAAAGAATTTAACTTACACATCAAATAAAAGCATATTCTGTTTGCTGGTTTCAAAAGGTCAGTAGCTCCACCACAACAGTGTGTGCTTGTCGACTCTGCTGCATGTTTCAGCATTTGTGAAAGAAATACACCTGACGCAGCAACATTCAGAACTCTCTGTTTCAGTGAACTTCCCACTGATTTAATGAGAAGATGCAGGCAAGGTCCAGGCCACGTTTATGAAGATGTTAAGTCTGGGTACACGTGTGTATGCATGTGTGCATACATTGTATTTGTACACGTACATCACATACAGGCACACAGAGAGAAATCTTTCCTTTATTTTCCTGGCTAACTAGTTATTGTCTAAAATGGAAGTTTGTAAGGCATGAAGGCTTGCACTTCTTCAAGAACTTACCCTGGGTTTCTGTTCTAAGGTTTATCTGAATTTGACCCCCTGTGGCTCTCCGAATTTAAAGTACCCCTTCTAATTTACTGAGGGTATGAGGTGTATCAAGCTGACCAAGATGCAGGGCTTCTCAGATACGGGTATTTTCTCTCTATTTGCACTCTTTCCCATCTTTTTTATGAATCTAAATTGACACTCTAAATGGTCAAATCAAGTACTGATGGATTTTAGCATAGCAAATACTGGACATTCTTTCTCAAAAAGTTCTACCCAACATGCAAACTACTATTAATAATTATAGGTAAATAGGATGGGTTTTTTGTAGAGTTTATCATTAAAAGATAAGATTACTCAAGTTCTAACTTCTAATGGGAGTTTGGAGGGCAAGGGTTGACCCTTGGAAGTAAGGTCATATGGTTCTTTTGGTTTGTTTACATGAAATGGGAATGTTTTGCTGATTATTACAGAAATCTACACTCTCTTTTTCATATACTAATGGAAAGTTTTTAGAAGGAAATACTGAGAGTTCTGTACCTAAAACAGATTTCATAAAACTATACATTCTTGGCAGACTGGTTAGACATATTTAACTTATGTGTGCCTAATCTGTATTTTTACAGGATTTCTCTATCCAACAATTCAGCTAGCTGTACATTAATTCCATGCAGAAACACACACATCTGGGTGTTAACATTTGTGCAAGATTTGATTGGTTGCATATTTGCCTGTGAATTTTCAGATGTGGGCAAAGAAAATATTATTTCTTGGGGACTATATAAGGAAATAGTTTAAGTCTTCACATGACATCATATTATTCAGCATCAGATTATCAACCTGTATCACCACACAGTACACAGTAACTACTTGTTCATTTAACATATGTCAGAAAATGTGTCTGCTTCATCAAATTCTAAATATCATGGTCATTTAAACTTTGCAGCTTCTACAGTACTTAGAAAAGTGCCCTTTATGCTTGTAGTGGTTTGATTCGCATTTTCCCCTTTTCTGTGAGATAAGAACAGGGAGGAATACAAAGCAGGCACCAAACTTAAAGAATATAATGAAGTTTATTACTACAACTAAAAGTAAAGTGGAATAAAAAGGAATTAAAGCAAATTAACCCCCCTTTTTCTCCGGCACCTCCTCCATCCACCTGTAATATAAAGACACAAACTTAAAAGCAATTCAGCTGGTTTGCCCCTCTATAACAATCTTATGTCAGTCCATTGAGTGAGAGAAGTCTCTTTTGCTCAGCTATAGAACTTTTCCACAAGAACAATCTTCTCATGGCATCCACGTCACAGCACGACCGCCATCTGGGGTGGGTTTCTGTTGACGTGTGAGGGTCCCTTCACCTTGATCCACAGCTTTCCCCACAACCGTGTTCAAGGATTCACCTTTAGCTGCAGGGGGTATAATTTTAAGGACAAGCACTTCCAGAAAAANCCATGACAATGCTCAAAACGATTGACCAAGAATCACATTATGGGTCTCCAGAGACCAAATAAGATTTCTCAGGAGAAAAATAAACACTTACATGTGCTTAATTGATGAAGGTTACATAATATCAACACTATCTCAACACCTTCAGAGTCTTGAAAGACTGGCACAAAGGAAATACACACCAGGAACAAGATCTTGCACTTCTTAGCTGCTTTTAGTGTATTCTAAAAGACATAACCAGAGACAGAAACATTCATCTTCTTGTCCACAAGGAATAGAATCAATTTCAGAATCATAATTTTATAATAATTAATAATAATGTGACTTCTCTTCCTAAAATTCTTGCCTGACACTGAAGAAAAAAGGTTTATGTGTTGTTCAGAAACAGTTCCTCCTTGTGACAATGCTAGTCCCGTAATACTGCCAAGATCTGTGTCATCCTACACTGTCTGCCACTCTGTGTGCCAGATGCCTAATTGGTAGATGCCTGAGAGACGTTCATCAACACAACTGCAAACTTTTACTTTCATTGTAAACTTTACTTTCATAATAAACTTTACTTTACTTCTGCTTTTTGTCTCATGGCAAATCCTCCTTCTCCCCTATTCTTTCAACTGCTTCAGAATCCTGATCCAGAGCTCACAGATCTACTGAGACTTACTCCATTAACTTTCTGTGCTCAGGGTATTTCCCCCACTCCATAGCTAAGGTAGGGGACTAGCAAAACTCTTTCCTAGTCTCTGAATGCATGTTGCAAGGTTAAATAGTTTGCATAATTAATGATAGTAAGTACAAAGTATCTTATGGGATATGGGGATTAGGAACAAGGTCCATAAATGTTCCCAAAATTCTGTCAGAGATGTATCACTCAGCAACATAGAGATTTTTGTCATGTGAGGTTGAAACACTAAACCAAATTAGTCACTAATGTCAGGCAAACTATAAGCCCTTCCATTACCTGAATGCAGTCAATGTGCTTTAGATTTATATTGCGCACTTCTGCCTTGGAGTTGGCCACAGCTTATTTATTCAACAGGGATTTTCAGAACCTTCTGGAGCTGGAGAAAAAGAATAAAGCTATTGCCTTTTTAAGTGAGTGTATAAAAATAAAAAGAGCTCCTGACTCCTTACTCCACTGTCTCCTCCCCAGGCCACAGAGGATTTTGAGGTGACCACAGGCACTCTGTCTCCTTGAACTGCCTCTAGCTGAAACCTTTTCCTCTGTTGTAATATCCTCATTCATTCTTCAGCTGTGGAGAAAAGAGATGTCTTATCAACAAAATTTATACTGTCCCAACTCTCCAATATTCTCTCACCTAGCTGAAGACTTCATCTTATTTAAGACCAGAGATCTCCGCAGTCACCCTGGGCTAGCCTCCAGCAATCCCTGGATCATTTGTGATATCTACACCCTCCTCTGGGATGTTGCTGGGACCATGCTCGGACCTTTCAGTTTGCATTCTTTGTTCATTCTTTTTGCCCTGATCCTTCAAACTAATGGCCCCACCTTTGCCCTCTGTATTCAAATGTCTCAGAGAACAGTTTGACCGATTAAGAAAACCATCTTCAGGCTCATCCCTCTCCTTCATGTATTCATACCACTCATTCACCTCTGCCAGCCACAAATCTGGCATCCAGTTTGGCACTGAGAACATTTCCTTATGTGCATTAAACATACTCATTACATTACAGCTTCCACATCATAATTCACATAACTCACCCAATTACAATTCTTTACTTCTTGAAAGCTGAAGCTCACTTCGTGATGACTGTAAGGCCCAGTTCTCAGACTTCTTCAGTGTATGTCAAATGCTTCTGGTAACCTCACTCCACTTAAACAATAAACAGGAACACATCACCTTCACCCACAACTGCATTTGTTGTAGGATGCTGGAGAAAAATACTATTGTTCTTTAAAATTTTTCTTTAAAATTCTTCCTAGACTTTGTCCAGCTTATCTCACCTTCTGTCCATTTCTTCCACCACTTATATGATTGAAGTGGAAAAGAGTTCAATATTAAGGTAATGTTTGCCAGGTTATGTCACTCTGATGTGGTTATCCTACTGTTTAAAAAAAAAGATTTGGATTTAAATAAATTACAATCTGTTTCTCCATGAATTAAAATTAAACAAATGTTAATTAAAACAGCCAGACTACATAAATACACATAAATTCATGCATGTGTGTATGTGTATTTACACACTTTAAAGAGTAATTTCCTTATTGTTTTCTGCCCATGGCAGGTAGCAGATATAGAAAAATTGTAGTTGCACAAGAATGCCATGCTTTGCAGCTCACTGTCACCCAATGAAATTGTCAGCCCTATGCCTAGTATCAGCTTCTTCAGCAAGTTTTGATGAGAATGAAACAACTGAAAATTACTGCAGAGGTGACTAAACTCTGTTAGAAGAATAAAGAATTGCTGAGTCTCAAGACAGTGCAAAGTTAAGTCCCATTTTGCAAAGGTGTTAGAACTATGTCTCTATTGCTAAATAAAATAGGGCTGAGAACCCCTTGCTGTTCCTGAAGCTACGTGGCATTTGTCACTATGTCTTTGGGTCTTTTGGTGCCTCTGTGGCTCAAAAAACCCACAAAAAACAAAACTATGTCTTGTCGGGTTCTAGTTCTGAGTATCAGAGATAATGTAATGGAATGTAAATTGTTCAAGTGATATTTTCATAACAGGAAGCCAAAGAAGAGAGCAGACTGAGAGCGTGGAAGGGTTCCTGGGACAGCAAAAACTTCGGGAAGATTGTTGGAGGACTAGAATAGTGCAGGACAGAGGGGTCAAACCAGGTGCCATCTAGTACAACCAAAGTTTTGCCTGGATGCATGGTAGCAGCCAAACGGTGTGCTTAGTTCATGCCCCCTTCTTGCACTATGTAGCATCAGTGTTTGCTGCCACCAGCATCTGCTTCCAGGGGAGATTTTGTGCCCTTAGGCACCACACCATGCACACATGACTTGGCTGCTGGAGGAAATATGACGTGGGTAGGGTACCCCAGCAGCAGATTGTTTCTTAACCAGTACGGTACACAATCTTAGTCCTGCCTGCTGAAGTGACTTAACTGACTGAAACCAATTCAGTGTTCACTGGATTGGCCTTTTCTATATCTTAAATAAGCAACAAAGTCAGACTTAGTCCAGTAATAAAGTCCTTGTTTATAAGGAGAATAAAACTGATGAAAAAAAATAAAGGAATGAAAAGGGATACCAGGTTTTTCTCTGGGAAGTAAAAGGTCCCCAGCATATTTGAGCTGATTCAAGAACCTGTGAAATAAAGCAGAGAAGACATCAAAGGACAGAGACAGAATTAAGGCAGCAAAAAGGAGGTTGAAACAATCCATAGAGGAAAATACAGAACATTGTCACAAGTTCGGAAGTAGCAAAATTTCCGTGGGAAAGTTGATCAGTTTTAAACTGATGTTGAGTTATTTAAACTATTTAGTTTTCCACAAAGCTGTTCCTGTAGTTTTGATCTGTACACAAAATTTCTCAGAAAAATTGCAAGACATGACAAGCAACTAAATTGCACTTCCTAATTTCTGCAGATAAGGCAATTTACTTGTTTATTACAAAAGCTATTTGAAGTTGAAACAAGCTGAATGCATTCTGAAATGCTATGAAGTTTCCCTTACAACAAATAATTGTTTTAGCTTTAATTGTTACCGTCTTGTTTGTTTTTATTTTTCCTAATTGCAACTCGTAGCAATTATTTAAAAGGGGGAAATAATCTCAAAACTGAACAAACTGTAGCTAAATCCGTAAGTCTTTGACGTTAATATCTCTGTGTGTTACTTGCCAGCACCACATTACATTTCAGCTTGCCTCAATCGTGCAGAATTTAAAAGATGGATATGTTTGTGAGCATACTACTTAGCACAGACCATGGAAGAACTCACACAAGCTCTTTCTATAGTGAAGGGGAAAAACGTCTACATATCTGTGTGTAGTGCTTGGTCCCTAAATCTTGGCCAAGGATATCTGTGACTGGGGCCCTTGGTTGTTTTAGGGTCTGCACTTCTTTTTCTTGCCATGGATGCAGAAGAGGAAGGGACCCCCAAAATCCTCTTGTATGATTATGCATCAGGAAGGGGATATGAATTCCTCTCACTCGAAGGTAGGCAGGATAGTTGGCGCGTGCTGCTAAGAGAAGGGATTTCTTTTCATGGTGTTGACGTATGTGAATCACCTTTGACAGACTGGGCAAGACTTTACCAGGCTTAATTTATCTGGAAGACTAAAGGATGTTAAGGACGAGCCTTGTTTCCTCTCAGCAGCGATCGGAGCTGGGTATTAGAGCCCTCTAGTGAGGTTTCTCGGAGTGGATCCCCGCCTCCAGCCCGTGTGGCCGAAGGAGTCGCTTTCCTTCCTCGGGGAGAACCGAAATTCCCTTTGGTGCTGCGGGAGATGGCCGGCGGTTTGCTCCTCTTAGGAAGAGGCCCGGCGGGAGCGCGGGGTCACCTGCGCCGCCGCCACCTGAGCGGCCCAGAGATGCCGGCGGTGCCCCTGGCCCGGGACCCCTCCGGCCGCTGCCACTGCTGCTGCACGAAGGGTGCCCGGCTGTGCTCGGCCCCCGCGGCGGGGATCGCGCACCCGCAGCGACAGAACTGCGGAGAAGCCCCCGGAGCTGTCTGCTGCGTGGGGAGGGAAGGCGGGAGGGAAGGGAGGGCAACCTCTTCCTAAAAATACTCCCCGGTCAAATCCCCGTGAGCCACGGATGGAGATGGTAACAAAAATGCCTTGAATCGGTAGGAACAGTGAACAATCTTCGTGCTTTCCTCATCATCTTGGAATAATCAGCGGAATTAACTGAGGTCGAGGAAACAGACTCTTGGGTTAGTTGTGGCAGGCTGTGAGAATAGGGGGCAGCCATTAAAAGAAACATGATCGCTATTCATCAACTCGGAAGAGGAGAAAGGAGGAGGGGAAAAAGGAGACCTTCGTGGCTGGAACTCATACCAACCTGGTCTATCTCTGATCAAGAAGATCCCTGGAAACAAGAAGTTTACAAATATTGTCAAACTGATGCTTGTAGTGTGATTTAAGTTGTCAATCCCGCAGAAGCCCACCAGAAGTTTAGATTCAATACCCTGCATTTCTGGCTAGTTATTGCCAATCCCCTAAGGCAGTAAGCGCTCGCGCTCTCTCTCTCTCTCTCTCTCTTTATTTTAACCATATGTGCCTTTTGTTGTTGTTGTTGTCTTGTCTGTTAGCTGTACACTGTGTGCTGAGAGAGTCCCCTTGTGCCGCGGAGCATCTGAGGCGGTCCCCGCAGCCGGGAGCGCGGCGGGGGCTGGGTGGGCACCAGCCCCGGCCCCCTCCTGTTTCCCCCGGTCCTCCCCCCAGCCGTCTATGGACTCCGCGGGATCTGTGGTCCGCGGAAGGGGAACACCCCAAATAACTATTGATGCTGGGGGTAACGGCCGGGAGGTTGCTGATGGCAGAAGTAGGTGAAAACTCTCAGCCCCTCGCCCGAGATTGAGAAAGGATAATATAAAAGTACTCAGGACCGGCCCCATTAATCTGCTGGGGATGCTATCGTGTTTCGTGGGGAGCTCGGGAGGCTACAACGCCTTGAGCTGGGGACACAGTGCCGCCCCCGGAGTCCCATTTCACCGGGAGGCGGCCGGGAGGCGGGGGCGGGAAGGTTCACCGAGGCCAACTCAGTCACGTCCCATCCGGCCCGCATCTCCTAATTAATACATCTCTTTCGAAGATGTTATTCGAGCATCTCAGGTCCAGCCGGCGGGGGAACGGCTCCGTGCTGGAGAGGAGCGGCGGAGCTGCGGGCGCCGGGAGCGGGGTGGCTCCGGGGGCAGAGGCTCCGCTCCCGTCGGCTCCCAGCAGAGTCCCCCCAGTCCGCAGCACCCCGCTCCGCGCCCCGCACCCACCAGCGTTCTCTTTCAAGCGGAGTTTGTTAGCATAATCGAGTTACCCGCTACATATCTGAAATCCTTGACCCGTCCCCTTGAGGAACGGTGCATTGCGCGCAGCAAAAGCTTTGAATTATTCCTTTCTCCCCAAATAAGGGAACAACAAGCAATTGTTGTTTGTCTTAAGCTAGTAATGTGCAGCGATCGTCTGCCGTGTTCTTTTTTTCAGTGGAGACAGGATATTAGTGCCACCTCTGATGGGATAGATTCGGGTTTTAAACAAAACGCAAAAATGAATAGAAGCGTGAATACATAATGTGGCGGGGGGAACAACCCGCGGATCCGAGTTGCAAAACTGCCTCCGGGAATCCCGGCTGAGCTTTGGCCGCCTAAAAGAGCCCTAGTCCCGCCACGAAGAAACGTGAGAGCCCGAGGAAACTGAGCTGAGCCCCTGTGTTGGGGGGTGTGGGGCAGGTAGGCCCAGTCGACCCGTAGCAAATGTCGCTATGATTCATTAAAAAAAAAAAAAAAAGACAAAAAACATAGGCAGAGTAGCACAGCTTAATTGTGGCAGGCAGTAAACCCCACCGGCTTTAAGGGGAAAGCAAATTGCAATCCCGTCAAAAGAAAAGAATATAAAAATAAAAATTAAAAAAAA
>VYZQ01063788.1:0-29765 GCA_013400655.1 Mystacornis crossleyi
GCAATATTTATTTAATTATATTTTATTTATTTAATTATATTCTTACCAATAAACTTGATTATTTAAGCATTTTAGAAGAAAAAGTACATAAGCCTAGAAGCATATAAAAAGAAAAGTGACTTATAATGCAGATATTTATGGGCATCTTCTGTAGCTATGTTGTTTAATTTTCATTTTTATCCCATTCCTGGCAAGCATACATAATTTGGGACTACAAACTTCAAAATGGTAAAGCCTTTCTGTTAAAGCCATGTCTGTAGGATGGAGCTCATGGTCTGGTGTGCACTGAGGGACCAGTCTGCACAATGTATTGTGTCCAGTTTCATCTGGTGAGTGAGAATCTTTTATTTGTGTAAGAGACTCCCATTTCTTGATTTATGTGACTCCAACTCCCATTTTTTTATTAAACAGGGTTCTTTGATAGCAAACACAATATAAACTGTTTCTTAGAGCCATGGTAAAAGCAACTTGAAGTACATCTTGTAGATGCTGTCCTTGTATGTTTTATTTTATTAGAATTTTAGATAAGTTTAATATTAAACATTTATCAGAAGACTATACAGTTTACAAAAAAAGTATATCCTCTTACTAAAACCTCCATTCATCTGAAGAGCTCTGATAACACGTATAAACCACTCAAGTTCCATTTTTGTTTGGTTATTGCAATATCAGATCCCCAGTTGAACCAACCCTGCTTCTCCATTATCCCATATTAAATTTTTAAGCTTCCAGCTTAATATTGTTCCTCCTTACTATTCATCAAGTAGATAACTGAAAAAGTGTTCCCATTTTTGTTGTGATTTATATGCACTGTAAATACTTCAATCCATTTTTTTCTCAAAGTTTCCTGCAATACTAAGTTGAAAGCCAGTTGAAATTCACTCACTGAAGGTGCTGTGTTGACTGCCTCAGCTTTTTCCCGAAACCATGTGTTGCTTCTCTTTTAAATCACGGCAACAAATTTTTTTAGGGCTCATCTGCCAGTGGTGTAAACTGGCAAATCTCAGGAAAGTAAGGGAAGGAATTTCATATCCTCTGATGGAGTACAGCGAGTTCTCTTCCTGATCAGAGATCACCTTAACCATTCCCCTTAGTACTGTACATAAAACGTGGTAGCCTTGGCTCTGGCCTTCTCTCCCTCTTTTGCACACACTCCCTTACTGTGTCAGGTTCTTTGTTGATTTTGTTTGTTTTTTTTTTTCTTTGCCTATAATTAGTAGTTGCAGACATTTTCTGTAGTCATTGGTTATGCTTCAAAAGTAATTTGGTGAAGGGGCATTTGCACAAAAGAGAAAATGGAAGGCTGGTTTCAGTAGTAGGGGGGCAAGTGATTATGAGAGAGAAAATTTGTTAGTTCCAGAGCAATGTAACATCTACCAACACCCCCCCCAAACATGCCCCTCAAAATACCACCAAAACCAAACAAATAAACAAACAAACAAACAAAAACCCTCAGTCTATTATTCCAGAGTAGTGTCTGTGTAGGAACATAGCAGTAGCTGCTGCGGCATTATAATTTTATGGCCATAGTTCTGCTGTAGTTAATTTCCTCACGTGGACAAACCCTCAAATTTTTACTTGCAAAGTCACACCAAGAATTCTAATTCAGGATTGCCTTCATGAATACCTGGCTTCTTTTTAAAAATATATTGCTTTTTAGAACATCAGTGGTTTTAAGAGCTATGAATTCTCCCCCAGGCATCACAATCTCTTTGAAGCACTGCGCAGATATTAAAATGCCTAAAAAACATGATTCCATTTTGTCATTGAAATGCTATGCAGACATTATAAACCCCTGAGATGAATGGACCTGACAGCAATAATAATAACAGCAAGTCCCGCTTACAAAAATTAGTATGGCTGCTAGTTGCTCTTTTGGCATTAGACCCTTCAAAGTAAGAGAGTAAGGAGTGGGCCACACCAAAATGAAGGTGTAAGGTAAGAATAGGGGTCCGAAGGCTGAAACAATGCTTAGATAGCCAGACTGGCAGTTCCTTGGAAAAACATCTTAATGACCTGTGTAAGGAGCATCGCATGAACATCTTTCTCAGCCAGAAGTGATGGAAGGGAAGGAATAGGAGAGTACCACATTGCCAGTCTTTTAGCTACACAGAGATCTACTCTCTTCTATACTGGGCAGCAATACAGACTCAGACATAAAGGGGTAAGCTGTCTCTCATGAAGACCACTGGCTAAGAAACTGGCAATATTTATGTAGTTATCCAAATCAGTTAGTTTGATTTAGGTAGTGGTAGGCTATGATTGGAATTATTGGACAAGGACACCTTTGTAGGAGTGTATGCAAACTGCAGTGAACCTCTGCTGTCTTTTATGATGTACAGCTGGGGCACCCTCATCCCCTTGTTGCTGTTGGACATTTGTTTTCTTGCATATTTAAATATGGTGAGTGTTTTGTTCTGCTAGAGATAGAAAGACAGAGTATGACCTTGCTAAAAGCATACTTAATTTGAAATACATAATTTACTATTGAAGACAATTGATAAAAACCCGGACCCAAGAGGGAAAGCCATGAGGTTCTATTGTAAGCATCCTAAATAAACGAGAGTAAATGCCCGCGTAACCCTGATAGTACAACTGTAAAAAGTGTTTTCACAGTATTCTCAGGCGACTTCACAGGCAACAAAGTGCCTCCCTTTTTTCTGCTTTACTGGATTTTGTTACAGTTCAAGGGAAAATGCGTATTTGCTTCACTTAAAGCTCTGATGCATTCTCCTGTTACATTAGGAACAAATTTTCAAATGGGAACAGCCTTTGTATCAGAGATAACCAGCTTGAGAGCCTTCAGGGATCTTCACTGTCAGAAGGTGAGTTCTCAGGCTCTTTCAGACACCTCACCTATCAGCTACCAGCATCAGGTGTCACTGCAAATGGAAGCTATTCTTGAGCTTTTAGACTTATTTTTCAGAAAAACCTAGCTTTATAAAAACTTTCTGCTTCAAGCCAGCTCCTTTGGTAAGAAGATTCATTGTATTAGTAATCACTTACTTTATCCTGAACCACTGGTTATTATTGAGCACAGCAGAAAAATGAGCTATTTCCATGAAATTGTGTCTCCTTATGTTTATGAATAGGATCATATGTGTGGAGGCAGTTATACAGAGTAATAAACCTGGTGATAAACTAAAAGGTCACTTCAAGTGCTGTTACTACCAAGAGAATAAAAAGATACATCAAGAACCACGCTAGTTTCAATCCATGATCCCCAAAGAAGGGTTGAGGACAAACTAGTCTATAAGAATAATGATCTGTCTCAATAATACTGCTTTTTTTAGGCTGAAACAAGCTCTGTAAGTTGCACTGACTTTGAAGTCTGTTTTGCCTATCTTAGTTAAAATATCCTCTTTCCTGGGTGAACAGTGTTTCCCCCACTGTTTTATCTGTGTAGTGGTTTGATTCGCATTTTCCCCTTTTCTGTGAGATAAGAACAGGGAGGAATACAAAGCAGGCACCAAACTTAAAGAATATAATGAAGTTTATTACTACAACTAAAAGTAAAGTGGAATAAAAAGGAATTAAAGCAAATTAACCCCCTTTTTCTCCAGCACCTCCTCCATCCACCTGTAATATAAAGACACAAACTTAAAAGCAATTCAGCTGGTTTGCCCCTCTATAACAATCTTATGTCAGTCCATTGAGTGAGAGAAGTCTCTTTTGCTCAGCTATGGAACTTTTCCACAAGAACAATCTTCTCATGGCATCCACGTCACAGCACGACCGCCATCTGGGGTGGTTTTCTGTTGACATGTGAGGGTCCCTTTACCTTGATCCACAGCTTTTCCCACAACCGTGTTCAAGGATTCACCTTTAGCTGCAGGGGGTATAATTTTAAGGACAAGCACTTCCAGAAAAACNGGCTCGCGTTGGCAGGGCCCAGCCGGGCCCCGCCGGGCCGGCCCAGCCCCCCCCAGGGGGCTGAGCAGGCCCTCTGTTACCTCTGTCTTCGCCGGAAGAGCAAGAGAAAGATTCCCGCCCTTCATCTCCTTTTAATCTGAATTCACAGGGCGTACCCCTTCTCTAAGTGGCTCAATAGAGCTGTCGATATTCAGATTAGTTAATTGATTGGTTCTGTCCAGTTCTGGAGGAAATTACAGCACCTGTTGCTGCAAACCACTTCCTCCAGGAAACAGAGCCAAAAGGAAGAAAAACCTAAAAAGCAGGAAGAGGTGTCAACCCATGACAATCTGATTATTCTGGGTAAAATTCAGAACAATTTAAGTTATTTTGTAACTTTTCTGTCACAAAACAGAAGCTGGGAGTTTGGCAGGGGGAAATATAATTTTCCATAATAAATTCATAGACAACGAAGTCAGTTACCACTGCAGTTGCTTGGTGCCTTCGAGAAGCAGACTACAGAGTGTCTTGAAGTTGTTCTATGTGTAATCAACATACGCTCTATTTAAAATTGCCAGTCTCACACAACCTGTCACAGGTTGTGACAGGTTGTGACAGGTTGGCCCAATCCCTTGGCCAGTAAAATACCCTCATGTACTTTGCCTCATTAAAAGAAGGAGATTGAAATGGCCTTAATTTTGTGGTTTGTAGACCATCTAAAAATACATGGGTTTTCCATCTTTAACTGTATTCCTGGGAGGGGAGGTTGATTTTTCTTTCTTGTGGTTTTACAGGGGAGGAGGGAGATATGGTTACATAAAAAATGCAAATAGGAAACTACTTATTTTTTAAGTTCTGGTTTCACACCCACAGCTTACTGATGTGGTGGTAGCTCTGTAGTGCCAGAGTTAAAGTCTGACAGTTCACGTTTATTTCACTTACAGTGTTCCAGATAAAGACTATTTTACTTGCAGCCACTGTTCCAGATAAAGACTTCTGGGAAGACAACAAAAATCCCACAGTGTGGTGTGAAGCTGACAAAACAAGAGAAAATGAGAGGAGAATAATATCAGAGCTCATAGGCCTCTAGTTTTAACAGTTCCACTCCTAATGCTTTCTTCCTTCATTTAAGCTTCCAGTAAAGTCTCCCTGTGTTTACCTCTAATTTAAGTAACTGTCCCTTAATCCCATCCCTTCCTATTCTCTGTCATCCTGTTGTTACTTCCGTCCTCTTATCTTTTAAAAGCTTGCTCACTCGCTCTCCACCCCCACCCTGGCTTATTTCTTCCATATTAATAATAATCTTAGTACTGAGCACTTATATCGCTCTCTACATGTTCAAAGTGCTGTACAAACCTTAGCTAATTAATCCTCACAACACACTCCCCTCCCTCTGTAAGATAGGTAAGTATTATTATCTCAGTTTTACAGATGGGGAAATTGTCGCAATGACTCAGTGGCAGAGACACAAGCGCGGTAACCTTGTTCTTGCAACCTCTATTTTGAAAATACCTTCTCCAACCCAGCTTGCCTCTATAAATACATTCCCATCTCCTTTGTCTCCTAAATCATCAAGACAAAACCTCTGCCTACTCCTGCCGCCACAGCTTCCTTAATTGTTGCCATCTCTTGCTCTCTCAGACACCTCCAGCAGGAGGTTTGCCAATGCATTGCTCCACTGCCTCTTTGAATGTCTTCCTATTACATGTGCGGTTTCCATCTCACTTCCACCAAGCAGGATGAAAGTAACCCCTTGCTAGCCTTACTGGTTTATGGCTCTTCCTTGTTTCTGCCCCTGGATTCCATCAAAATCAAGGCGTAAGTGCCTGACTCTAGGCTGCACATTAGGGCTCTGGATCAAGATGGCCTGAATTCCTTCCACATCTTTTCCTAGTACCTTGGTATTTCTGAATGCATCTTGTACAAGTAGGAAAACAGCAGACGTAGGTTTGTCAGTAGAATTTATTCCCTCTGTATACGTGCAGCTCCAAAACAGGCCCCAGTGCTCCTGCTCAGGACCATGTGTTGGTGGAGGTGCAGTCCACTGCTTTGTGTTTTCTGTCAGTGAGCTGCAAATTCACCCTGTAGGCAAGGGCACCACTTGACCATTGAAGACGCTGACCTCTCTCAGCTTGACAGCTTTGTGTGGCCTAAACCACCTTCCTAGAATCTGGAATTTTGATACTTAAATAAACTTCTTGAAGGAGATGTGCTGAATCTTGCTCCTGAGAACAAGTGGACTGACAAAGAATATTCTTAAATTAATGACAGAAGTGTCCACAGTTATAAGTAAGCCCACCCAGGATTTAACTGCCTCTGTGGTTACCTGTACCTGTTGTGTTGTTACCTGCTTCCTTGTTCTGGTACATTGTAAATGGGTAGTCCTTGCTGTCATGTTTCTGTGGTCAGAGCCTATGTGTGTCACAGTGGACCTAACTACTAATTACTTAGATATTATCCCTGATTTGCTCTCTCTGGAGTGGTGCTGTTGGTCTTACCTGACCAACAAGTAACAATAAATTCTGGTAGTGTATTTCACTGAGGATCTTGCTTAGCTGCAACCATAAGTTTTTGTCAGTCTCTTCTTTCAGACTAATTAATTAGACATGACTACATGAATTTGCTCTTTAAAAGACTCTGCCCTAACATCGTGCCCTGTCAGGAACAATCTGTTTAATGGATCAGTGCTCATTTTATTATTTTGTGTTCTGTGTCATATGACAAAGTATCATACTTCTGCAGGTGAGCTATCAGTGTCTGCGGTGCTGTAGTGAGGATTTTTTTTCTGATACCTTTGAAGACTTGTAATGAAACTACACAGCAAGTTCTCACTCATGCTTATACTGATGAGAGCCTAATAATGATGAACTGAATGTGAAGACACATCTCTTTTTCATCAGCTATATGCATTAGTGTCATGGGGCTCAGAGACTTGGACAAAGAAATTGCTGGATTTTTTACAGCTAAGTTTTGTTGACCCATGCCCACTTCTACTGCTGCCCTTTTTCATTACTTTATGTCAGTCCATTACTTTGTCATGCATTGGGTCCTCGTCTTCTGGAAAAAGTGTATGAGGAAATCGGCCAGTCTTGGAAAATGCTCTTTGGGAGTTGAGCCTCTGCATCAAATGTTATTTACTTAGTGTTTGGCTTGGTACCCACAGCTGAGGTGATGGACCAGTGTGTACCTGGATGGACTGCTTACGTGTTAGATCAGGTTTAACAAGGCTTCTGTTATGCTGGGTTTTGGGGGCAGAAGATACGGCATCACTGCACAATTTCTATAACTGTTCTCAAAAACACTTGAAATTTTTGATACCCCCTTGCTGCATTATGCTTTCCTCGTTCTGCTAAAAAATTATGCTAAAAATTTATAGAGAGTGTAACCCACAAAGCTCTGGGCTCTCCAGAGGTCATTCACTTTGGTTAGGGTTGGCATCACTTTCAGACACAAATGTTCTTCCCAGTTTACCACCTGTACACTTCTGTGGGTGCTCTGCTTCTTCCTGTCCTAGGTTACAGTGTAAGNCCCTCTGCATAGAGACCTCTGTGTCTCACAGTCCCTCCCAGACCAAGTGACCTTGAGTACTAGCTCCAGCTTCATCTCCCCTGCTCTTCCACCACCCTAGCCTTCTTTCTGACTCTAACTCTTCGGGGAAAGTAGAAAACAGCTGCTTAAGTTGCCAAATACCTGAGTTTTTTGCCTGAGGAGTGGGAGAGACTGTTTTTCCTAAGGACCAGTATTGGGTCTGCATGGCAAGGTTTTAGTACTGGGGGGGCTGCAGGGATGGGTTTCGTGAAAAGCTCCTGAAAGCTTCTCCCATGTCCAACAGAGCCAGTGTCAGAGGACTCCAAGTGGGAGCCAGTCAGTGACATCTGCAGCACCTCTGTGATAATGTATTTAAGAAGGGGCAAAAGTTACTGCAAATGCAGCTGAGTGAAAATATGTGAGACAAACTGTCCTGCAGACCCCAAGGTCAGGGAAGAAGGAGCAGGAGGAGGGAGTCCAGGTGCTGAAGAAATTCCCTGCAGCCTGTGGTGAAGACTGTGGTGAGGCAGGCTGTCACCCTGCAGCCCATGGAGGTCCGGAGTGGACAGATATCCACCTGCAGCTCCTGGAGGACCCCACAGTAGAGCAGCTTGATGACCAAAGGAGGTTGTGACTCCATGGGAAGCCTACACCGAAGCAGGCTCCTGGCAAGACATGTGGATTCATGGAGAGAGAAGCCCACACTGCAGCAAGTTTGCTGTCAGGACCTATGACCCTGTGGGGACCCAAGCTGGAGCAGGCTGTTCCTGAAGAACTGCATCCCCTGGAAGGAGCCACAATGGAACAATTTGTGAAGAACTGAAGCCTGTTGGAATGACTCTGTGTTGGAAAAGCTCATGAGGACTTGACTCCCCTGGGAGGGACCCCGTGCTTAAGCAGGGAAGCGTGTGAGGAGTCCTCCTCTTGAGGACAAAGGAGCAGCAGAGACAATGTGTGATGNCTGTGGTGAGGCAGGCTGTCACCCTGCAGCCCATGGAGGTCCGGAGTGGACAGATATCCACCTGCAGCTCCTGGAGGACCCCACAGTAGAGCAGCTTGATGACCAAAGGAGGTTGTGACTCCATGGGAAGCCTACACCGAAGCAGGCTCCTGGCAAGACATGTGGATTCATGGAGAGAGAAGCCCACACTGCAGCAGGTTTGTTGTCAGGACCTATGACCCTGTGGGGACCCAAGCTGGAGCAGGCTGTTCCTGAAGAACTGCATCCCCTGGAAGGAGCCACAATGGAACAATTTGTGAAGAACTGAAGCCTGTTGGAATGACTCTGTGTTGGAAAAGCTCATGGAGGACTTGACTCCCCTGGGAGGGACCCCGTGCTTAAGCAGGGAAGCGTGTGAGGAGTCCTCCTCTTGAGGACAAAGGAGCAGCAGAGACAATGTGTGATGAACTGACCGCAGCCCCCATTCTCCATCCCCCTGCATCACTGGGAGGATGATGTAGAGAAACTGGGAGTGAAGATAAGCCTGGGAATAAGAAAGAAGAGGGGAGGTGCTTTAAGATTTGTTTTTATTTCCCATTAGTCTACCCTGGTTTTATTGGTAATATTTTTTTTTTCCCCAAGCCTTGTCTGTTTTGCCCATGACACTAACTGGTGATTGATCTTTCCAATGAAACCCACGAGGCTTTCATTATATTTTCTCTCCCTCCTAACTCCCAGTTTAGGAGGGGAGTGATAGAGCAGCTTTGGTGGGTATCTGGCATCCTGCCAGGGTCAACCCACAACGGTTTATTCAGTGGCCTTAGGGCCTTTTAAGCCTGCAGCTGGAAAACTGCATTATTTTCTGGGAGCTGGGGCAATCATTTGTGGCTCTGGGAGGTTGTTCTGCCCAGTGACAAGTGCAAAGATCCTTGGTCTTTTCTAAGCCTGGTTCTGACCTCAACATTCAGTGTATTCATTGTGCTGTCTGACTACTCTGTGGAAAACCTAATTATTAAAAGAGAAGTCAGGAACCAAATGAGCTCAGCACAAGGCCCAGGGAAAGAGAATACTACAGGCATTTGAATGCTGGTTCTGACACCAGCCCCCATGCCTTCAGCCATTTCAATTGAATAATTTTTTTTCTGCCTTTCTTTCCTACCTAACAGAGAATAATTAACAGAATCGTGGCATTAGCCCATGTGTATGTGCTTACTCATATCTATTTGCCATGAGTATAGCTACTACTACCTGGTAGAGTGGGTCCAGGGCCTTCTAGATGTTCATTCAGAAGGGTGGCTGTCAAATCCCATTGGAAAACACTGACTGGATGAAACCTGGTCATTGCTGGATTTTTTTCAATTCTGTTTTCACAGGAAGTTATATTTGGTATGTCACTGGAGAGCTCTGTTCTCTAGAGTAGAGTTGATGAGCAATTTAGATTATCTCTAAAAATTTTCCCTTTTTGTATTTGCAGTGAATACTTTCCTTTTTTATTTAATTTTTCTAAATTCAGATGTAGTAAGTACATTGCTGAAACCAAGCTAAATGTTTAATAAAGTCGAATGTGAAGTAGCAGGGAGAATCACATGCTTTCAGGGCTACTGTAGATACTTGCTTTCAAAGAATGACAGTAACTACATCTCCTTATTCCACGGGTATTCTTCATGGGTGTCCAAAAGTGCCCTGTGCATGGCTGGTGTTTTTACTGATTTCTTATCTGCAGTATTTACCTCTCAAATTACTGAATGTTTCATTCCAAAAAGGTGGTAAAGGATTTTGGTCTTTGCCAACTTCTTGGATAGCAGAAATAATTTCTTACATTATTTGCTAGCAAAGTGGAGAGTCTCTACACTTTTTAAAGAGTAAAATTTCTCTAGAAGTTTATATATTATGATCAAAACATTAACATTTCATTCAGTTAATTTGTTAGCCTGCATAAGCTGCCTTTCAGGCTACAAACTGATGTTTAAACAGCAAACAAAGGAAAAAAAACAGTCTAGAGAGGTCAGTGCATTCTATCTAATATGCTTTTGTAGTTTTCTTTTGTTCTGGTAAGCAGATGCTTTGAAAACTGTTCAGCTGCAGTTCAGACAAAGGTCAGTATCAGGCCAGGCAATATATAATGCAAAGATCTAAATCAATATCCTATAAAAGAAGGCTCTATACCTTCTGCCTAAAAAGTATCTTGAATAAAACTTACTTCTCAGACTCATGCTGTCCTGGGGGATTTCCTTCTTGCTCCTACTGGAGGAGCCCATCATCATACTGCAGTAATTGGTAATCTTTTAACCACCTATCCATGTAGTGAATATCATGATTTAAGGAAGCATATTGATAACCAGCCTTTGCTTTTTAGTACATAAATGCTAAGATGCCAGGCTTATATTTTCCACATAAAAGTTCAGCAACTATTACCTGCAAAAGGTGGTTATTAGGGACTAAGACTGGAATTCACCACAGTAAGTATGGTTATTTACTTTATGCATTTATGCAGTGTATCAGCCACAGCTTTGACAGTGCTCTGCAATTTTTTTTTCACATGAAGGCATTCAAAGCTAAGAATTATATTCATACCTGCTGTCAACAAGTGCAACTCCCTTGGAAAGCTCTGAGCCAATTTCAGCAGTGATGTGAACGGCAGCATAAATTTTAGGTCTAAATTAGTCAGAAAATAAGTGAAAGTGGGCATAATTTGCATGCTGAGGACTGAAAAAGTAAGACTAACTAGCAAAAAAAAGTGTTCAATTAAGTGGAGGGGGGAGAATAGACGATCTACTGGTATGACTGTAGTGCATCAAATTTGCTTCTGAATTCAGAGAACTACAAGCAAATGTAAATGTTATACTTAATGCAACTAGCCATTTATAGTGGAGTGAACACACTTTCTCTACCTGTATGTATGTGCTGAATACATTTCTCCGTTCCCCAGTGAGCTCGGTAGTATGATTGCAAATATCCTGACTCATTATGGAAGGGAAATCTTGAGAAATTTTTAAAAAATACCTTGGCCACCTTGAATATATTTTGGGGGTCTATTGCTTAAAGCAGCCTTTCCTGTATTCCAGCCTACTCAGGTAGATCATGGAAGGTGAGCGATATTTGTCACTGAAGCACCACTTCTTTGTTACCTGCTCAAAGGAAATGGCTGAGAACTGTGTCATGAAATGAAGGCAGTATTTGAACTGTCGACAGGAACTGCTCAGCTTGGGTGCTGCCATGCTTGCAGGCAGCCCCTGGCCCAGCAGGATGATTCAGGGCATCTGAGGTAGACATCTCCATTCCAAATACAATGGGTTGGGAAAGGTGGCCACCTCTGAAATAATTCAAAGCAGCTAAGAACTTCTCTCTCTCCACTGTCTGAGCAGGTCACTGAAACTCCCACCTTCCAATCACCTGGGAAACCTCTCTGTTTTGATCTGAACAAGTGCTGAACCTCAATCACCTTCATCCACTTGAAATCCAGAGCACTGAGTCATCTCTTGAGAGCAAGCAGCTAATGATGGAGGAGGAAGAGGCAGCAACCACTTCAGAATAACTTCATTGTTTGAACACTCTTACAAGAAGTGGGAAACATGGATTTTAAGCCTTTCTCAGATTGAAGGGGTTTGAACCACAATTCCTTTTTCCTCAGAGTTTATCCTACCCATCAAGCTAGAGAAGTTCTTCATTCTGCTCACTGTGTGAGGCTATGGAGCGCAGAAAGAATAGGTAAAAGGGAGCTTGATTTTGCAGCCCATTGGTGAGGGCAGGCATGAGAGAGTCCTGAGGCTTGGTCCCAGCTGTCACTGCTGTTTAAGTATTCTTTACTGTTGATTTGTAATACAGGCACTCACACAGTCAAGTAGATATGGTTGACAGACTGCAGAGACTGTAGTGTTTAATTCTGCCTGAATTCGTACTAAGCACCAAAAACATGTGAATGTACTTCCTGACTTTCTCACACCCAGTGAGAACAGCACCTGAGACTAGCAGCATAGTTGCCTTGTTAGGAGCAGAGTGTTCACAGCCCTCTGCGAAGGTAGTTGAGAGAGAAAGGAAATTGATGAAGGAAAAGTGAGACTGTTCTTCATTCAAATCACATCCTGGAAGTTCCTGTTCTTCTCTGTTGATTACAAAGTGAGCCTAGAATGGCAATGTTCCCCAAATAAACCCCTTTGTTGAATTTAGTATGCCCAAATCAAGGAATTCTTTTTTTCTCTGTTGTTTTTCATTTTATTGCTGCTGGTTTCTGTTGTGTTCACCTCAGAATGGTGTACACCTTTGGAGAAAGATACAATGGATTTGTCTAAACACAACTTAAGTGCCAAGATTGCTATCTAGCATCAACCTTTCAGGGTGAAGTGTGGGAGATTTTAAACCTTCCCTTTGCCCCAGGGAATTTGGGTACAGCAAAGCCTTCACTCTTTCACAAAACCAGCACACAAAGAACACACTCCATTTGAAAGACACGCTCGATAATCAGTCCTGAAATGTTACGTCAGTCAGCAGTTCTACCTTCTTTAACATCATTAAATACATCTTCTCCATCAAAACAATGTGCAGTTTCAAAATATAAAATGCATTCATCATACTGGGATTTTTTTCCACTGGAGGACATTTTCCTTATTCTGAACACTGGCTCTCCTAAAAAAAAAAGAGAAGTCCTAAAAAGGTAGTGACAAGATATGCAACACTGCTGTACAGCTGGTGTAGCTTGTGGAGGGATCTGTAGTGAAGAATCCCAAAAATCCCCTTTGAGGTTCCATCTTACTTATTTTCAGTATTTCATGATCTATCAGGAACACGCCTTTTGTTATTAAAGTGCTTCTGCAAGAAAGGTTGTTCACACAAGAGAGGAAGAAACTCATTGCTGTGAGAGTTTAAACTGGTAGTACCATTTAGCTAAAGGTTCCTTCAAGTGCAAGTTTTTCAAAAGGATCTCTGTATTGCAGACTTGGGCCCTACAGGTAATTCTGGGACCATAAGGTCTTTGGTGGCAGGTAGTGCATTTTCTTATATGTTTCCAAAAGGTCTTATTTCTCTCTGGGGCCTCATGTCGTTATTGTAATAGTAATGACAGCAAAATCAAAATTAAGCCACTATAGATTATTTTAATTTTTTTCTGAGATATACCTGTTAGGAGCTTTGAGTAGAGGAACAATGTTTTGTAACTGTAATCTAGAATATATACAATTAGACCCTGTCCCAAACAAAAGGCTTTTCTAAATCAGATGTCTTCAGTCCTCACCAGTAGCCTAAATGGCCTGTCTTTGCACCAGTGGGGCTGAAGGGAAAATAATGGCTGTGTAGGTGTATTTTTCATTTTTCTAAATAACAGAGCAGTAACAATTGCAGGGGAAATGGTGACTGATGATGATGAAGAGTTTCAGCAAACTAGCAGAGACAGTGCGAACACTTGCCATTTTTGTTTGGAAAAGGCTTCAGTAATAATGTCACAGAAATGACTCATCACCCTTTATATCTCTCTGTGCAGTGTTTTTCACCTTTCTCATTTTAAGGGGATGTTAACTTGTTAATGAAAATCGAATAAAGGTCACATAACATGAGTTCTCTGATGGTCTCCACATATTCATTGCCATCCTTCATAACCATAATGATCCAGAGTAAACTATATACACCTTAATAGCCCCAGGGAAGCTTCTGGAGAAGCAGGTTACAACACAGCTACCATGTCTCTGCAAGTAGTCTGCCGTGTACCAGCACTTTTACTACAGTCTGAACACAAAATCTGAGGCTTTTTCATCTCTACTGCCTTTGGGATTTAGGAGCTGTGCTTTCAACAGATTTTCCTATATGTGATGTATATCTTTGTAACATTTAGACTGACTGTGTGTATTCCCCAAAACCATTCCACTTCTTGAAATATCTTTTTTTTTGGCTGATCAGTTCAAGAGCCATGGCAAGGGTGTTTCCCTGCTCATTTCACTGAATTAGTTGACTTTACTCCAAAAATAAGTAGCACTAGCTGGAGAGGAAATACTAGGGAAGAGGCAAGGATGTACTTACTTAATCTATAACATAGCTCTTGTTACGGATAAAGAAAACACAGACGCTCTCTTTGATTTTCCTTAAACCACCTCCTTCTTCTATGTTACCTTTAAAAACCTTCAAAACCATGATGATAAAAAGCTAGGGCTAATGTCTTCCCTCCCGTACTAGCTAATTTAAATGTGAGTTGGAACAATTATTTACATTAATAACTCCGAGTTAAATCTACCAGCCTTGCCAGAAATGTCAGAGAAACAGCAAAGGCACCAGCTGAACACAATTCTAAATAGGGAACTGCTCCCACAGTTTTCCCCTCATTTGAGATCTCTTTCATACTGGTAGAGATGATTTAGCCTATAGATTCTGGCAGCTTCCCTTTTGATTGTTTTTTGGGGGGTTTTTGTGCCAGTGTGTTATGGGAATGTTTAATTTCATTTAGCAGGTCTTGTTTCCTGTTTCCTATATAGTAATTAACATATCACCTTCTGTGAAAAGTTTACATTTTAACTGCTAGGATCAAATCAGAAAGAGACTTTCTCTCTCTGAGAATAGCTATTCCAAAAAGCCATACTGAAGTTATCAATAGATTAGTAGCTTGTGTGCTAATTCTGACTGTGCTTTCATCTTTATTATGATTGCTGTCACTGTTGCCATTAAACACTATGGTTGCTTTCTGATGTTTTCTTTACCGCATTTAGGTGTCATTGCCTCTGGCATCTCTGTGAATAAGCTTTGCTCTCCCAATCCCATAAAATTCGATGTCTCTTCCCACTCTGTCCTAAACTGTCCTGGCACTGGACCTCCTGCCATGGTTCCATCCCTACAGCTGCTCCACTCACATCCTGGGGACGTCAGCAGAGCTGTGCCTGGTTGGATGCGCTCAGAACTGAGAGCCTGCTCCTACTGTGAAAAGGGCTGGTCTTGCAGGTTCAGAAGTCAGAGAGCAGGTAGGGTAGTGCCAGCAGCCTCAGGATCCCTGTAAAGGCAGTAAAATCCTAAAGCCACTCATGCTCATTGGTGTCAGGATTTAATCCAAAGTGTTTCTCTGGCTGGCTTCCACACAGTGGTTCTGAAGGCAGAGGTCTGAATTGAGGCAAGATCTGCCACGTGATCTTTCCAATACAGAAAGTTTGTCTTAATATAATCTATGGATTTTTTCCCAGGTGCAAGGTCACTCCCATACCACTTCTGTCTCTCCATATATACATGTGTGACAGACAATGTCCCATTGTTTTCTGACTCCATCGTGCTTCAGCAATACAGATTATAGGTTCTCCAATGCCTGGCAAACTGGTTTTTGGTTTTAGGCCTCCTGTAATGGTGCTTGGACATTTACAGGAATTGCATCTTTATCTACATACCAGTGTTTATTTAGCGCTTTTATTTGATACCGTAATTTTTATACAACTGTTCCCCTATGGTCTTATCCGCATCACATGCTCTTTATAGAGGGTTACTTTTGTGTTCCTCAGTCTATCTGTAATTGTTACAGCTTTTATCCTTGGGTGTTACCCATTATAAAAAATGCTGCTAACTTTGAATGTCAAACAGATGTCTTAAGAAAACCTCAGTGCTTCTCAGCACCTGTTTCTTCCTACTCCTGGTTTAAGAAAGCAGACATAGTAATTAGTCTTCCAAGCCAGTAATCTGGTTCCATTTTTGTTAGGCAAAAATCTAACCTTGTTGTACAGGTGTTCTCTTTTAAAGAGAAGCCCAAATGCCTTACAATATAGTTCTGTTCTCTTTCTACCCCACTCACTCTTAAAGTGAGGATTTTGACATCCGTCCTTGTCATCCCATTATATGGTCCTTTGTAAAGAACTGCCTGAAGGCCTGCAGCATCAGTGTATGATAATATAAGCATGACTCCTAGATCCTTGTATTCCTCTCTGTCCTTAATATCAGTCTATATCTATGAGCATGGATATCTGCTCTGTCTATAAATCTAGACATTAACTGAGATCCATAGTCTGCATAGTCACAGAAGTACTGATATTTCTACTAAAATCCCTATTTAAAAAACTCATCTTTAGCAGGAAACTTTCTTGGAAAGTCCATTTTAAGATAGAAGCACACTTGCATTCTTCTCTCTGTCCTTTGAAGTGGGCTTGTTTCTTGTGTATGCCTATGGTCCTCTTTCACTATGGAAAAAAAGGGATCTTCAGGATCAGCAAATTGAGAGCCCTGGTTTTACAAGGAGTGCATCATGCAGAAGCCTTGCTGACCTTTCAGGGACTTTTTACAAAGCCAAGACTTTTAGACCATGTGGAAATAAATACCTAGAGTGTGAAGATTCAGTAAATTAAGGAGTAAATTCAGTATATCAAGAAGAGATATAAACCAGTAGTTTTTACACAGAAGACTTTTTTAAAGCTGCTTTTCCCCAAAGAGAGTGCTGAATTAGTTGAAATTTCTTAGACTTGATTGGAAGAATTTCAATGCCTGTATCAACAGTACTTTCCCAATCTGGTTAAATTTGCAACAGCAGTATAACCATTCTGTGACATTTCATCATGCCACAGCAATAGTATATGATAAAGATAATAAATTGAGTTAGACAGTAAACAAGCTAGATGAAACAAATAATCAAAAGCAGGCTGCAACTCTTAGATATCTTCTAAGATGACATATAATTAAGATACCGTAACACAGACAAGACATATGCCAGATTCTGTGTGCTTAAGTAGAAGCAGAAAAGGGGGAACTTTACCTACACAAACTGACACAACTGCCAACAAACAAAATTATAACATTGTAAGTATTTGTTCACTACAGAAAATAAAGAATAAGTATTCTGGCCCCAAGATAGCACCAGAGAATTGATAGAAAAAAGGTAAGAGTTGGGTTTTACAGCACATTGGAGAACAAGTCTTTGTGTATGTTGGTGGTTTGATGGGGAACAAGACACTGAAGGGAGGAGAATATGTTGTTCAGCTGAAGAGAGGCCTATCCTTCTATTTTGTACTTGTGAAAGAGCCTTTTCAGTTTCATGATCATAATATAAACATGTGAATATATATCTGAACACTTGCACTTTCAGCTACCTGTTTGCTAATGGCCATAGCCTGGGAAAGCAGGCAGATGCCCAAGATTGAATTGTGAGTGCAAAGCATTAGCATTTCAAATATCCCAAGAGCTGAAAATCACAGTGTAAAAATATTTTGGTGATAATGCAGATTAGAAAGCACAGTATTACAGTGCATTCCCCAGTTCAAAAGAAGTGCAATAAAATCAGCAAGACATATAAACTTCTAATTAAACACCTCCAAAACCTAACTTGAAAACAACTGAAGGTGTTTGGAAGTCTGTGAAGTAGATTTGTCTTCAAGGAAGCCTATGACCAGCCCTATCTACAGAGAGTGGCTTCATCTCAGCGTGTATTTTTAAGCCAATGGCAAAAGCAAGACTAAGGCTTCTTAGGACTAAAGATTTGTGGTTGTACTCGAGCTGCTTCATGAATCACTAACCTGCATAAGAGCATATATTGCTTCCTGAGGATTTCTCCTTTCGAGACTACTTTGACGCAAACTGCCAATTTAGTACTTCATACAGAAAGTTTGATCTAGAAACAGAATCATGAAACAAGGGTCTTCTTTTTAAGTTCAGAACCACAGTATACAGTCTGTATATATTCTGTAAAACCAAGAACTGGCACAATTGCTAAGTTTATGTAATGTCACCGGACAGTCCTGAAGTTCCCCGCTGAAGATCTGGTGTGGCAGCAGTTGGTAGGTGTCCAAGGCTGTTACATCCTGGTATCTTCCCTTGTCCCTGCTAATGGTTTTCCAGCATCAGAGATGCCTCTGGTAGGATTTCTATAATCTAATTTTAGATGTTCACATCTGAACTTGTCACCTCCAGGTCTCTTCATTTGCAGTGAAGAAAAATATGTGTAGTTCTAGAGAACTACATTTTAGACATGTACTTTAGTAAGAAACCATTTGTTTCCACTGACTTTACAGGGTGTTCAGATCACCAGCTCAGGTACAGACTTTGAGAACACACACTTTTGGCAAGGCACATCTCACTCAGTTTGTCTGTATGAATTGTCGATCACAGAACCATCTGCAACTTCAATTAACCGCAAATAAGAAATTGGTATGTCATTTTTCATTTTCTTCAATGCAGGTCACCCATATGTCCATTCTTTGGCAGCTGTTTCACTTCCTAGCTTGCCGTGCTACTGTTAAATTGAGCACAGTCCTTTTCTCTTCATTGACCTTCTAGCAATTAACTGGCTCTCTTTATTACACCCTATTTTAATGTCAACAGTTTTATGCTAGAGTTCAATCATTTAGACACTCAAATGACTTCACAGGAGACAGAGAATGAGGAAGAAGTCTCTTTAACATATTTAGATTAGAATTATAGTAGATAATTAACTTTAAAACACATTTGTATAAGTGAGATTTACTGAGTACAACCAAACCAAACATAATTGAAGTTATTCCATTCATTGCTTGAACTGTGTTTTTACTTTCTGTGTTGTCTAAGATATGCCACTGATTTTCATAAGATAACTTTTTAGCTTTTATTTCCAAGCCAGGCCAACAGAAATAAAAGGTCATGGAGTTTGAGGGCATCTCAGTTCCTAAAGATTCTCCATGTACTCCTATGACCTTAGGAAATACCTGATTTCACTTTGAGGATCAGAGCTTAACACATAAACTGTCTTCGGGAGTCTGGAGAGAAACGGAAGAAGTTGAAATGGAGGTTAAGAATTACCTTATTTTGAAAAAGATTCCTTTCTCAGTACTGAATATCAGCCACTTCTGGCTGCTCAAAGGAATCACAAACTTTTTGTTATCGTGAGGCTTCAGATAAATAAAACTCAAAGATCCTTCTCGCTTATTTTGGTAACTTTAAGAAATATCATGAAAATCATGAACAAGCACAGTGTTCCCTGTAATTAATCTAGTATCTTTGCATGCTTTTGTGTTTTCTTCTGGTATTCGTTGGACATAGATGGAATGAGGGGAATCTTTATAAATTTCTTCATGGGGTTTGTCTGGAATAAAGCACCCAAAGTGCATAAAAACGAAACAAACAAAAAACATCTTAAAAAACTTCATGTGGACCAATAGTATATTACACTATCTCTAGTACTGGCTTTCACCTTCTCCTCAAGAGAACATTAACTTGATTCTAGATGTATTCTGGTATACTCCACGTCATCAACTCATACCATCGTTTTCTCCCATTGAACTCTGTTTCACATCCAACAGGAGTTCTATGGGAAAAAAGACTGATAAATCAGGACCATAAAAACCATTTTAGAATTTGGGAAATATCTCTTCCTCTGAGATGTCCATCTAAGTTCCTGTCCACAAACATTTATTTGGGCTTAAGTTGTGTTTTTCTTTGCCTCCTGGACAAATGACACTGTCCAGGCAACACTGGCAGCAGCATTTTACAGGTATAGCCAGGGGTGATATTTAATGCAGAGGTAATGTTTTGAGGACATGAAGGGTACCTCTTGGTCTTGTTGGAAGTTCAGTTAATTGATCACCTGTGTAGCAATTTTCATTGCTGACCTTCAAAAGGAAGTAGGCTTTCCTGAATTTACAGATTAACAGCATAAAACCCTTGGTGAGTTTGATTGTGGTCTTGGCTCAGCCAACAATGTCAATGTTGATACAAATTTATGTTAATGTTTCCTTTTATTACTAAGCCATAGTACATTCACAAAACTAACTTCTTATAAAATCAAGCATGAAATTATATATCTGTACTTCCACCACTGAGAAGAGATAGAATATTGTTCCTAAACAATGCCAGTGTGGCTTTTTGTAACTTTATGCCAGCCACAGAAAGAAACCTTTGGTTTTAAGACAAACCCACCACAAGCCATTTTCTTTTAAAATCATATGTACCATCTCACTAAGAGCTGTACATTCTATCATCCAATAAATATTTCAATAAACAGAAATAAGTACCCTCCCTTTAAAAATTTTTAAATAGTTATTAAAATGCACAGAAAGCTGCACAACAGTTGTTCTGGACTCTTGTAATAAAATATATTTTGGGACAGATAAGATATAACATAATTAGTTTTCTTTATGGTAGTTTTGGGTTTGTTTTTTTTTAAGAGACAAACTGAGCTGAGAAAAAATCTTGTTCAATCATTTAGAATTTTTTATCATGTTCATTTCTTCATTTGAAACATTTAAATGTTATTTTGATGTAAATTTTTATTTGTCTAAGTAAATGCACGTAAGTTCTCTGGAAACAGGGGCTTATGCCCCTGTTGATCAACTGGCAAGTTGTTTCTCTCATGTGAAGAAACAGTTAAGCATGTTAAAATATATATCCTAGTGTGGCAAAGCAAACACTTAAAGCTCTATATACGAACACCAAACAAAACATTCGTTTAATAATAAGACTCAAATAAGAAAGCAGCAGTGAGATGCCAACGCTGTCTCTTCTTTCTCATAACATCAATTAAAACAGCAGGGTTGTGTGGAGGGGGACAAAAAAAAGCACAGAAAAAAAAGGTTACCAGTAAGTAGGCAGGGTAGAACTGTCACTGTTTGTGACTCCAAAAATCTTAAATGATGAGAATTTAATTAATATGATTTGTGTTGCACACAGGTATGTGAGTAGCTCGTTAGCCACCATAATTAACAGGCCTGGAGAGCTGGTTGCTGTGTGGCAGACAGCAGTGTGAGGCAGAAGCAGCAGCAGTGGGGAGCAGGAGCAGGAGCAAACCCCTCGCTGGACCTTGGGGCCAGCACTCAGACAGGTGGGCTCCAAACTCCACACCTGCCCTCCCTTCCCCTCCCATAGATCTGCCCCCAGGGGAAACCTGGCCAAGGCAGCCCGTTACGCTGAAACAGTTAGCTGCAGACAGCTGTTCAATTGAATTCCCAAATCTTTGATTTACTGTGATCAATTGCATGATTAGGCTGGATGTCGTTGAGGGTGGTGATTATCTAATGGGGGCACTGTGATCTCTGTTGCAAGGAAACTCTGCTGGGAAGGAAAAATTTGCAGAAGACATCAGTATGCGTTTATACAAAATACCTCGGGGCATCTTTGCAACCAACAGACTATAAATTAAAAGCTTTTTCTCTGTTAAGCCAGTGAAGGAGACATGCTCGTATTAGATTTATGTCAGAAAGTGAATCTTAGTGTTAGCGGTTTTCTTTCAGCTAATGCATTTAGCCGCAGTAAGGTATGAATTTAATCACTGAGCTTTTCAGGAGGTATCAAGCACAGACATTAAATAGGATTATGCAACAGCCGTCTGTACTTGCTAATTAAAATGTGGAAAACAGCCAGTATCAAATTATTTTGTTTAGACAATTCATGGCTGGGTTAGGTAGTTCAGCATGTATGCAGTGGTTTCACTCTTCGGTAAGAGTTCTACAATTTCATTATGACCTGTATCATTCTAATATACAGACTCGAAGTACAGCCAGTGTCATTGTGCCCAAAAAGAAACTTTAAACTTTGGTACTGGAGTAGGATTTTTAATAAATAATTGTAATTTTATTCGTGTAGTTTGGAAAATATATTGAAGATAATTTACAGAGCCTGCACACTATAAATTGTGTTCACCAGTAGGTTCAGCTACCAATTTCACCTATATTTCAACTAAATTGTGGTCAATTCTTGCTTTTGGAAGACTCTACTTTAGTTTAAAAAAAAAAAAAGAGCTATGATTTCGCTTTTAAATGGACTCACACGAATCCTAGAGAATTTGCTTTCTAATGGTCCCTTATTCCAATAAAATTTACTTTGGCAAGACTGAGTTGTAGTCACAAGTTGCACCGATGTGCTTTGCATGTGTCCAGCAAGCAAAATCCAGAAAAACATTCATTCGATCCTGTAGCCTATTCCCTGTGTCCCACCAGCTTGCCCCAGGGAGGGAACTGTAAACTGGGTGAGTTGTTCTGGCAGTCTGTCCTGTAACTCTTTCCCCAGGGCCCCAGTGCGTACCCCTGCTGCCCTGACAACATGAGCAAAAGTTCATCCCTTGCACACACACACTGCTCACCTTGTACATGTGGGAATGCAAAAGGCCACGGGGACCACCCTCCTTTATGCTTTTTTGTTGTGCATTCTCCCACCTCTTTAAGTGACTGGAGCTGTATCCTTTGTTGTAGGGTGCTTACCCAATTGTCATGAATCTCAGTGCTTTAGATGAGGGAACTCACTGCCGTACATGCCACAACTCTTTTCTAGTGCATCTGAAAAAAAAGCTGAACACAGGGATTGGATGGTGTGTACCTCAATCTACCCCTATCATGGAGCTAGGCCGCATCTGACTTGTCTTGCCAAAGCAAAGGGGTGGGAAAGCACACCTACATTCTTCAGTGTGACACAGCTCATGTGGCCCACTGTGGCCAAAAGTTCAGGCACTCCTTTATTAGTGCCTGAAAGCTCAGTATGTGCCATCTCTCCATCTTGTCAGTTAAGTGAAACCCCAAAGGAATGCTAGTGCAAGAGTACATGTGACCATAGGCAGGGTTATGATGACCACTTCAGTGACCAGTGTAGGAGGTCTGGCCCATCTGTTCTTCTCACTGTTGTTTTTTGGGGTCTCAAGTTCCTTGTTCCTCTAAAGAAACTATCCATTGCCATTAGTTTTCTTCTCAAGCATGCCACCCTTTGTCAAGCTCAGAATTCAAGCAAGGTAAGTGGGTTTGTGTGTTCATTAGAAACACCACTGAAATGATCAGCACAGGAGCCAAGCTTAAAAAATTACATTTATATTGTCACCATTATGATTTAAAGTCAATGCCTGCTTTGGGTGAAGAGAGCTTCTGCCCTACAAGACTTCCATCTGCACTTCCCTTGCACCACCATGCAGAGATGGTTTTGCATCCTTCTAACATTCTAATGGTGACTATTAGCAACCCAAGTGTTAAAAACTTTTTAAACTAAACCTTGAATTTCACTTCACTGTTTTGTGGCAAAATCAATTCAGTGACAAAATTGCAGCCCCTGCAAAGCAGTAAAAGGAAGCTGGAGTTCTTCAAACTTATGACATAGAAGAAAAGATGGTTTGAATAACTCTTCTGCCAAAACAATCTGGGTTTTAAGCAACACAGATTCAAAAGGGAATCTTAAAATCAATGAGCAGAATGCTTTAGGAACTACCCCAACCGCTATTTTCCTCCTTGCATGAACGTGACTCATTAAAGGGACACATCAATTTGCTTTCCACGTCTGTGAAAGCGAACACCAACACAATTGGAGAATTTGCTAAACTGTTACATTGAATGTGATATGTAACAAGAGGGTTAGGAAGCTGCTGCATTAACATGTGGGAGATGATAAGAGAAAAACACATATGTCAATGGAAGAATAGGCAGGAAATTTCAACTTGCAATTATGCTTTAGTTTTTCTTAACAGATGTTGCAGTTTGTGAAACAGAAAGAAGCCTAGTTTTGTAGTTCATGCTCCCCATTTTCAATATAATTTTAATGTAAGTGTACAAAATGTTTGGTTTCATGCTTTAGGTTTGTTTAGGTTTTGTTGTAGTATTTTTGCCCTCCTTCCTACACAGTGCACTCATGACATTCATCTATCTCAGCTGGAAACAGAACAATATTTTTAGACCCACATATAGACACAAAGTGAGACTTGATGTTTATATTTAGTGATTATAGACTGCTAAATATAGAGATTTCATAGCAAGGAAGCCTTTTAAATGAAATGTCATATTACAGAAAATAACTTCTACCCATCCTTCTGTAGGCAAACCCCTAATAGGGCCAGTGTCAGAAAACTGGGCGGTAAAAAGAAGAAAAAACAAAATCTGCCGTTGTCTCCCAAAATCACAAAGTCCCAAAAGGACAATGCTCTTTTTTTTTTTTTTTTGGCTGAAAAAGGAGGTTGCACTGTGCATGGATTTGGGGCATGGGCAGGAGCATGGCAAGCACATCCAAGAATGCCATTGCTTAATAGTCAAAAGCTATCAGAGAGTGCACATCAAGCTGCACGCATGATGCTTCTCTGTCTTTCAAAAATTGCCATCTAAATCATCTAGCTGAGGATCAAGCTGAGGTTTCACTTTCCCAAGCCACAAATATGTTTCCTGCAGAATTCATATAAAATACAGCACAATTTCTCTGAAAAAGCTGTAAAGTATTCATATCACTCCACAGACTAAGAGGAGGAACATCCCCTAGAGTCTTGCCCCACAGAGTGTGGAAGGAGAGTTCTCCAGTCCTTCTCCTCACCACTAGTCCACTTGGCAACTTTTGTTTCAGGCTTTTGGTCAGTGAAATGGGAGTGAGGTCACAAGGACATGAAGACAAATGGAATCAATAGGAAATCCTGGAAGGGTATCACCCCTTGAAAACATTGAAAGAGTGTATTTCTGGACATGATTTCACACTCCATTAGGAAGGTGTACACCTTGTGAAACTCAGAGCAGTTGTTCCTTATTAATATGTCTGGCTGAAAGCAGCAGTTGAATCAATGTTTTAGCAGAAAAGGCTGTTCACTCTGATAATTAAGAAGACTTGGACAGTTAACCTATCGATAACAGCTGTGCCAGTCAATTCAATAGAAGATGTCATTTTCATAAGAAATTCAGGTGGAATACTCTGCATGCTATTCTGTTCCAGAAAAGGATCTAGTAATGCTGCATTAAAAATATGTATTTCTTGAAGCAAATATTTCATTAATTTGACCTATCTGGCCACATTTGTGATAATATTTTTCATGACACAATAGTACCAGTGAATTTTACTGCTTGCCAAGGGAGACTTATTACTATCAGGATGCATCCTGAATGTGTTCAGCTAGTTCAGCTCAAAGGAAACAATGGAGCTTATAGACATGGTAGGCTACCATTCAAGTTGGCAATGTTCCCATTACAAATATTCCTTCTTTTGAATATCTCTTGCCATCCAAGTCCTACGTGATGCATATAATTTGAGCATTCTCCTTAATGAATGACAAATGAAGAGCAATATCTACAAGGGAGTTTCAGGGGAGATGTGGGTAGGATCCTGTGTTACGCTGAGTGAACATCTTCAGAGCACGCAGTCGGAGTAGAGGCCCTGATCCAGAGGTTCGTGGTGGGAATATGACCAAAGAAAGTTTTGAATCTAGCCCAGAGAGGGCACAACACCTCTCCAGAGGTGTTTAGCTGCCAGCAGGATAAAACCTCAGCTAAGTGTGTATAAAACTAGAGGACTTAATGCATTTTTTGACATTTACAGATAATACTGTAGAGCTTGACAAGACAAGCTTTGTCTGATTAAAGACCATGGCATGGCACCCTAAATTACCACAAATAAAATATGTATTGTTATATATTGCTACTATATGTTTTCTACAGTTTATATATGAGAAAGTATGATTAAAAGTCGATGAGAGACTGTTTATAAATTTTGATTGCTTCATAATTTTAACTCTGAGCAACATTTTTATCATAATTATAGGCTTTCTTAAAGCATTTATGCAGATTGTTTTATTCAAAAGGGGTTTATTCCATATAAACTCCACTCTTTTCTCTCTCCATAAAATCAGTGTGTGAATTCCCACACAACTCCACTAGACAGTCATCACATTAGTAGCAGAGATATTTTCAAACAAGACAATATTCCTCAGATTTTTCTAAACATTATCTCCTGCTTTCCCAGCCAGTGAGTGTCATGGTGGTAAATAGTAATGATAATCCTGAGTACATTTGTTGCCTCTGTATGTCTCTTTAAAAGGATCAGCAAGTTTGTTCTCATAATTTCTCTGTGATGTTCCTGTGTACTGTAGTAGCCAGTATATCTGTGGTTCAGTGGAGTCTTGGAGAGATTAAGCCAGATATCTTACATCTTCAACTAAAGGATATGCAAGTCCAGGGATTTAGATGCAGATCTTATGTTCATTTCAGCAACAGTTTTGTGTCTAAATATCCTGGAGCCCTACAAATGCTGAAATCCAAAGGACTTACCAGGGACCTCAGGCTGTTTCTTAATTGTTATTAATAAACAGTTGATTGCACTGTTTCCTCCATTGCAATGCATGTGAACAGTTTGATAGCTGAAGCAGTCCATGTGAGTGTGAGACCATGACTCCCAGCTCAGATTGGCTCATATCTATATTGCCTATGAGGAGAGGGCTCCAGAGAAAACCATCCTCTCTCCTTCCTCCAGTTTTCTCACAAAGGGTATAAGATGTCCATCCCAGCCAAAAGCCCAGGATTTCTGCAGTGGCAACAATCAAAGCATCAGGACACTTCGGTGAAGCATAAGGCAACAAACTGACAGCACGGCTGGACCTAATGTAATAAAAAAGCAATTTAACCCCCGGGTGACCCAGGGGCAGTCCTGGTAAAACAGCAAAAGTTAATCATCTTCACTGGAAGAGGAGCTGAAAGGTTTGAGTAGTTTCATAGCGGTCACTGTCTCAGCAAGCTATTCCTCATTGTGATCTACTCATCCCAATGATTTGAGAAGGAACTTCTCCAGCACTGGAACATCTATGAAATAAACAGAAGAAAATATATACCCTCTTTTTGCATATACTGCTGAGGCATCAAATGGAAAATATACTGTCACCTCTCCCAGGAAGTACAAATATGTGACGTTAGATGTATACAAACTATGTGCAACCATTTCTGCCGTTGCCGTAAAAACCTGATCTTTTAGTGCATGTGCTTGGATACTTATAAACTGATTTCTTAAAGCTGTAACATGTTCTAGTGTGTTCATGACAATGACGACAGTCTCTAAACACTTCATTCTTCAATGAGGAGTGTTAGTTTGCCTCAGTTTCTTTGAAGCTAAGCCTGATGCTAAGCCATGCTCAGTTGTAAAGCAATATCTTCAAATGTGATGATTTCATCAAACAACTGGATTGCATTGCAGTGGGATAACCTAGTCTTCACCCCATACTTTCTACTCATAAGCCACTTGAAAAACTGTTTTGCACTTTGGTCTTGGAATGTATATTCTGCGCTTGGATGGTGTGGTTTGGACTTCAGACCCTATTGAAAGGGGAAACAAATCTAAGACCTAAACACCCCCACCCCTCTCCCCCCAAAAAAGCCCACTACACTGAGAAAACAATTCTATCGCTGTCTACTGCTCTAAAATTAAATGAGAGAATCAACACAATTAGATTTCACCTGTCGATTTTTATAGCTTTCATGTTACAGAAGTCGTAGCTTCCCTCTGATTTCACTCCAGTATAGATCAGGTATCGTTCCACAGCAATCACAGGAACCAAGCCTATGGGAGACATGATTTTGGTGAACTTTGTTTTTCCTGTCTACAGCACAAACCCCATTTAATCCTTAAACACTAAAATTGGAATAACCTTTGTTTACATTTCCAATGTAATTTTAATAATTTCCCAGCTCTATCATTTGAACTTGTTCAATGATATTTCCACCTTGAAAACATGCTAGTATTAACATTTGAAGTATGGGAGTAAATACAAGTTGAGTGCCTGGATTTATCATATCACTACAGTTTGAGAGGGTGCTGATCTGTATTTCAGAGCAATTTTAAGACAGGCAGGTTGTCACTGGACTTAATTTCAAGACTTGATAAAACTGCTGCATTTAGGAAAAAATATTTAGCTATGTCAATTATATTTTGACTTCTTAGCCTTACAACTGTTTCGTGGCAGAATGCTGAAAAAGAGACAGCTATGTCTAAGGGAAATGATGGAAAGCAATCAAATACTCATACAAGTATATTGGTAAAAAAAAGCAAACACATTAGAGGTAACAGAATGTCCATTTTTAAGTAGCAAGATGAGATTTTTAATAACCATCAAGGATGTCAGTAAATTTTTTTTCCAGATTTGTTGATCACTTACTTGTTTCAAAATAAGGTCACGTTCTACCATAGCCTTCCTTTACAGGCAAATGGACTGGATAACAACTACAGGCATTTTTCTGCATGAAGAAATTTAATAGACTGTCCAGGCTCCTCTCTAGAGCCAGGGACCAGCCAGAGAGCCAGCCGCCCTGCACATCAAAGTTGCAGCTAAAACTGACTTAACTCGGCGGCAATTATTCCAGAATAAAACCTGATTTCTTCTTTGACGATGTTGTCCTGATGCTAGGCTTTAGTTGGTGGTGTTGTCAAGGCATGGAAGAGACCTTACCTCGGGGCTGGTGCTTGGGACCCGAGGAGTTCCCAGTACTCTCAGGGTGGAGCACTCCAGGCGAACCGCTGGGGTTTTTAAACCTTTTTTTTTTTTTNGATGCTAGGCTTTAGTTGGTGGTGTTGTCAAGGCATGGAAGAGATTTCAGGTCAGACCCGCAGCGGAGTGTCTACTGTACTTACCCAAGAGTCCTGGTAAGGACTGGGGAAGGCTCCGAGCCCCTCTCTGACAGCCCGGGGGTGCGATCTGCAACCCCGCATCTGCAACCCCGCAGTTGCGGCCGGGGGCCGCTGCCCGCCGCCCACAGAGAGGGGACACCTCCCGCCGGGCGCGGGGCTGCGGACATCCCCTTCTCCCCGTGCTTCCCGAACACCCGGGGCAGGATTAGTCAGTCTCAAGCATTCGTTGTCGTTCTGCAAACTAAGTGTCGAAAGCCCCCGAAAAGCAACAAACAAAAACCTGCAAAGAGGAAAACACTGTAATCAAGCAGCAGAGCTTAGGGGAGTTGGAGACGAGCGCGGAGAGAGTTCGGATCACACGGGATTTAAATGTAAACAGCAGTCACTGCATATGATCAATAATCACCCCGTATGCATTCCTCTGCTCATTTAACATCAGCTAGGACAGTGCAAATATTGCAAGTGAGTACTTGACAAGGAAATCAGCTGAGCATGTGTTTAAACTGCAGTTAATTATTAATATGAACAATTCTTTTAATTAAATGTTTCGTTTAATCCCCTCATTTCGACTTGTCTAGGAAGCTACATGTCTAGCTTCCAAAACGATAATGTGGGTGCAGACTTATTTTGGGGAATTTTATATAATCCATACAATATCATTCGTGCAATGAATTATCATCTTAACTCTTCTTGCTTCGTTCTAACCAGCTGAGGCAACGAACAATTTTTCATGTAAATACTTAGGACATTTTTTAGATGTTCAAAGGAAATTTGTCAGGAAGGTCCCTCAAAGCACGGGGGGAAACCACGTCTCGGTGAAGATACGATGCTTGGAAATGTGAGTTCAAAAGAAAAAGCAGCGCATGTTTTGAATGGTAACTTCCGAAGAAATTTAATGTGACTAATATTTTCCAGCTACCGCTCATAATCTCTTGTCATGTCCTAGGCGGGTGGGCTCCACCCTTTGCAGTGGGTCTGGCCACCTCATTGCACGGTCCCTCGTTCACCCTACGGAGTTTGTGCTTCTGCAGCTGCCTGCTCGCTGCATCTGCCGTCTTTCCTTCCCCTGCCTCCTCCTCCTACATCAAATCCCTCGGGTCCCACTGTAGAAAACAGTCCCTGAAACCTCGGAACCTGCAAAGTCCTTCCTTCCTTCCTTCCTTCCTTCCTTCCTTCTCTTCCGACTTGCGACAGTGACGCCATG